>WEDG01000683.1:129245-406271 GCA_017591395.1 Schistocephalus solidus | reverse complement strand
CATCAGCAATTGGGATGTAGGCCTTCCTGTCATGAAAGGCTTGATTGACCTTATTGACATAGTACAACCCGATGAGCTTCGTGAAAAACTGTCTCCGAAGTCAATGGTAACTACAATATCAGAGCTCTAATGGAGAAGCAGAACCGAGGAAATTCCATTCATTGCTATACATAAAGGGCGTTTCGGAAACGATCGCCAAGCAATTAGACCGATTTGGCATCTGTATCGCTCACAAGCCAGCGTCCTCCCTGCGGGCAGTACTATCACGTGTTAAAGATCCTATACCCAAAGAGCAACAAACCAATATTATTTACCGCATTCCCTGTGCGAATTGCTCTTGCGCTTAGGTAGGCCATACAGGCCAACGACTCGGGACCCACATAAACGAACACAAACTGGCCATCCGCCGACGCGATCCCTTTTCTCTCGTGTTTGCGCACGCCGTTTATTGCGACCACTGCTGAAATTTGGAGGGAACTGAAGTGGTCGCCATGGTTAGCACTAAACAGGCGAATTCCTCAAAGCTTGGCACTCCTGCACAAACAGTATCAACTGCCACGTCGATCTGGATGCGCATTACGAAGGTCTGCGTGCACGGTCCACTGACTTGCGCCCACCTTAAAATCAACACTGCTTATCCGTACCCAGCCAAGTTTAACCTCACTGACTCTGCATCTCCCGCCACGTGACTAGCTATCAAAACTCTAGCACCCCTTCCCTTACATGCGACAGCTATCGTAACAGGATTCGCGGCCCCCTTAACACCTCCAGCGTGACAATCCCAACCCTCACTTCTCATTTGGTCTGACGACGGGTTGGTGTAACCAGCTTGAAAATTCACGAGTCAACCTCAATTTTCCGATGAGCCTTCTTTCTTCATTTATCATCTCGGAATACATACTACCTCAACTATTCAATATATATATATATATATATGCAGTTGATACACTATCTCATGAAGTGCCAACTAAATTCTGAAATGCATCGTCGATTCAAAAAAATTACTTAAGTAGGGTATCTATGCGGCCTAATCAGAAGAAATCTCAATCACAGTACGATGTCGGTTTTTAAACTTGCTTCTTTTTGATCGCCTGCAAAAAGTATACACTTTTATATTTACTGATAAATATCTATGCAGTTTTATCATTGAATTGAATTCTCCTATTAACTCAAATATACTTTAAAGAAAAAAACATAAAAATGATTAATTATACTCGTTTGGTAGTAAATTACGTCTTCATAATAGTTTATACGTGAAGGAAGTGTATCTTAAGGTTTTAAAACTTTCTGATTTGAGATGTTTAAACACCTTGAAGTGTTCACCCGTAATACATCGTATCCGTTAACTGAGTAATGTTGCCTACAATGTATAGAACATGATCCAAATCCATTACAGCATTTTATGAGAAATGAGTGAGATCATCATCATACCGTAGAA
The DNA here is from genome assembly GCA_017591395.1 of Schistocephalus solidus. Classification (NCBI taxonomy): domain Eukaryota; kingdom Metazoa; phylum Platyhelminthes; class Cestoda; order Diphyllobothriidea; family Diphyllobothriidae; genus Schistocephalus; species Schistocephalus solidus. The sequence continues at coordinate 404,833 of WEDG01000683.1, read as the reverse complement.
AAATGTTGGATTTTTCCTTAAACGAAATGTATGCCGTATGTGGATTTAAAACCTAAAATACAAGATGAATGGTAGGTAGGTTTCAAAATTCTTCAGCCATTTACAATCTTTAAAAATAACCAAAAAGTACCGTTTCTTCAAGAATAAAGATATATTTTTATACGTGTTTTTATAAAATATTTTTAAATTGAGAAGACCATTGCAAATCAATGAGAAAAATTCATGCTACTTAATTAGCAATTTTTTACGGGATATAATTTTTGTGGGCGGTCATAAAGAAGCTAGTGCAAAGCCAGCATCTAATGGTGGCTGACCTACCGTGAAAGTTGTCTGCAAGATCATCACTATAACAACCTTAAGTACTTTGGTTGAATCAAAACCCGTTTCAGAATTTTGGTTAACATTTCCTTACAGGGAATCTACTGTAGTAGTCATATTGGAATGATTGATATTCGCAGTTTTCATACACCACTTTCATTAAAAATAATTTACTCAAACATTTTATTAGGGGAAGATTGATACTTTAAATACTTTCTCTTTTGGCTGATATTTTTCGTGACTCGGGAATTATTTTGCTTTTTAATGCCTTCAACCTGACTAGTGTACAAAAGTGTTAAAATAAACTGTCGTCTGACTCTCTGCACCATTCTAGTCCTCACCCGTTTCCTACTCACTTCGTAAATTAAGACCTCTCGTTGCCGGTTTATTCCTCGGTCATCTAATCAAATGGAACGTCGATCTCTCATCTATGAAGGGGTGCTTAGACTTGGTCTCAGCACGGTCAGAAAAAAGGTTTAAAAATCTAGTTCACCGGGGTTTAAGGCTAAAAAGTTCTCAAAATATTATCTTAAACGGAAGCTCAATAAATTCTGGGTAATATTTACAATTTCTCAGCCATCTTATCTCCCCAGTGCCGTTGTCTTAGAAGTGTATTTCATCAGGTTCAAAAAACTACAGTACTGTGTTTGACCTCTTCAGACCTGAATGCGTCAGCATGATGGCTTAATCATCCTCTTCCAACACTTAAAAGAATATTTCAGTAAAGCAAGACAGACTAAGGTGTTTTATTTATTACCAGTGGCCACATTTTGATTTGATAGCAGTCAAGCGTGTTTTTTCAATCTGTGAGTAGTAATGCTATCCACTATGTCCAATTTCTGCTCTTCGCAATCACCTCCCTGATTAGGTTCCTTATTCGCTGTAGCTTGTGTTAGAACGCACACATTCACGGAAAATGAGGTTTACTACAGCGTCTAGCCATCGATCTTCACTGAATCACTGTGGCTTGATGCGTATCTTCCCTGAGCGTCTCAGCATAAAACGAGATTTCTCTTAATTACCCAGAAACGTAAATCATACGAAGCCGAACTGAAGTGACTGACAACGTCGAAGATTTCCTTAAATAAACCTATTCCATTCTACGATAGCGCATGCTTTCTCCTCGTCACATTGAAAAAAGGAGTATACATTTAGAGTCATAGACAGCCTCCAATAACCCAAGATGACGCTAACGTTGTATCCCACCAGTAACAGGTTTTGGTATTGGCAGCGTCCGCACCTCAGTCCAAGCTTGACAGTGAATCCTTGAATGGAGTTGCTTGTGAGCGTGGCATCCATCAATACAGTGGGCTGCTCAAGCGAGGGTCCTGATGGGGAAGGGAGTAGGGGGGTGGGGGCGGGAAGCCGAGGTTCCACTGAGCTGAAGGTAGCTCTGCCCTTAGGAGAGAGGGGAGTCAATCACGCATGAGTGGTGGGCCCGTTGTTCGATGTTGAAGCTGTTGCCTTCATGTGTCTTGGCTGAAAAATCTTGGTTAGTTCTGGGTTAGCCAAACCTGAGGTTGGAGTATGGCTAACTGAAGAGGAGAAAAAAACCCAGAAACAATCACCTCAGTTTACCTTGCTGTTAATTCAATTCCGCGATTCTTTGTATTCCAGCACTAATTACATTTTTCATCTAGCTAAAAACTTATGTGCGGCGTCCGTAAAAATGTTCTACTTCTTGGATGCACACTTTGCTGGACTACTGCTTGAGATCGAAGCATTATGAAAAGCAAGATGATGTGAAAAGCCTGTAGAAAACGCTCCCTACAAAGTCACAAAGAAAACTAACTGTTTCCCTCGTTTCTTGTATGTTACAGTAGATTCCCTAGCCAACATTCTGAAATGCGAATCCGATTAAAAATAAATACGCAATTTGTGTTGTCGTTTTCATTATCATGTTGCTAATTATGAGATATTCCGTCACTGTAGGATGTCGGCTATTGAATGAGCTTCTTTTAACCACCAGTAGAATGTATACTCTTTAACAAATGGCTACTTTAGTAGTATGCAATTTTCTAGTTGATTTTCAAAGCTCTTATTATTTTAAATTTATTTTGCAGAAACACAACGCAATAATATTCTTATTTGTACTCGTTTGATAAAAATGCAAGTATTTTTAAAATTTTATACTGGAATAAAGGGTATCATTGATATTAAAATTGTTTTTTTTTAATTGGTGAACATGCGAATGTAATCATTCATCAGCCTATCACTGAATGAGCACATCTAAGAATATTTCCGATCGCAAACATAGGAGAACAGCCCTCTGCCCCACTAAAAAATCCTTTTACTTACACAATCATTGCAAGAAATCGGAATTCTTATAACAGGTTCGTCAAACCTTGGGGTGGGATTTGCTAGCTGCCGTCAGAAATATCAAGTAAAGTTTCGCTTGTCTTTGTCAATACTCACTTCAGGCATCTATTGATGATTGTCAGTGGACTGATCGCACGGGGTCTAGCTTGAGTCGCAAGATACGACGGGACAAGCAAGTTACGTAAATAGATTGGAAATATTCATTTAGAGAAAAAATTGCTGGAACTGCGAGGCTTCTATATCCTGAAAAACTACTAGTTACTCTTTTCTGACCATAACAAATTTGCAACCTCAAAAGGATAACGACAGTTTTGGTTAGCTGCAGAAAGTGCTATGGTTTTTAATTACTGTATAGTGACTTTCGACAAAAAGGCGAATGTAGTTGAACCTTATATAGGCCTTTATGTTCCAACAGTGTTGTTTCACGAATTGAAAGTCCTTTTCCAACCAGGGATGAAAGATTTGCTGAAGACCAATAATAACTTGAATGTAACGTCCTCGCCTCCTGGTTCCTTGAAGCCTTGTTCCGCAATGTTCAGATAAGTTTGATCTTGGCGAAAAGATAAGCTTTACCCTGTGCCTCATAGCAGAAGGGTCAGAAGGTTGTAATTTAAGAATTCGTTTGACCCACTTGTGAAAAACTCTGTGGTTTTCGGTGGGATTCGAACTCACGCCAGCAAGGGGAAGGCCTTGTGAGAGCCAATGCTCTAGCCAGCTGAGCTACGATGACTGACTAAGCCTTTCCACCTTTATCCACCTAGTAGGAAAGCAAGACAAAGTTAGAATGACTAGAGATGGGCTCAGGAGCAGTGGCCGTCAAATCTAAAAAGATACTCTACGCGTGCCACACACGAACTAGTCCAAGCACAACGGAGCCAACGTCAGCCAAAATAGCAGTTTTGATTCCGTCTAATTGGCTAAAGTAAGGAGGGGTCGTGAATTTGATTCGTATTCCCTCGTCAGTCACTCGACACACCGAACTGACTTCGATCTCCGAGTTTATTCGTCAGTTGGCAAACTACCAAGCCACGGTTTGAGCGTATCTTGATAGTTTCAAGGCACATGAGATTGATTAAAGTGTGGAATGCGATGGAAAATGAAATTATCAGGATCCTTTATGGAAGCAAACGTACGAGTTCCAGAAAAAAACTCAGAAGAAGAAGATGCGATCGCTGGAACAAGACGTTTACTGGCCTGCCATTTCGAATTCTCACTCAAACCCATCATCCGAGGTAGTGGCAGATGTGTTCGAGGGACAATCCAAAACGGCAGGTCAGTAAACGTCTTGTTCCAGCGAGCGCATCTTCTCCTTCTGAATTATCACGATCAGATTCTTTCCGTTTTTGTCTCATGTACGCCAGCTGGCTGTCTGAGTCCGTCCATCATATGGTGCTGGAGTTGGACGCCGCTGCCGCGGAAGCTGAACAGACTGCCCACGCATGCCACCCACTACCTGGTTAGGCACGTGTTTTTCCAAAGCGCTGAGAGTTGTGTGATGTTGCATGAGGTAGGTGTTGTGAGGTATCTTTCCGTTACAGAGTTGTGCTGGTTGGGTGCATGTTGATGATATCTAAGATGAAGTGTATTGGCACAAATTTTTCTAAAGGTGCAGATGGCCCGATTAGGCCCATGCCGTGACTGAATATTCATGGACAGTGAGAGAAATTAAGGCAGGTTCGGAGATCATAAGGTGCTGAACGATACACAGGTCCACTGGCCTCGGTGCGGTGAAAGCGCAGGTGACGAATCAGGCGGATGCGTGATGTGAGGGTACTATCGCGATGGCGTAAGGTTGGGATCCAATCCTAAGATACGGAGTAATTTGAGTAGCGGTGATAATTTGCTGATGCGTGACGGGCTGTCAGGAGAGTTCTGCCAAGTGGGCGGTGGTGGTAAGGATTATGTGATCGTCGTCGGTGCGGTAATTTCCATATTGGTGGTGGAGGTGTGCATGCGATTTTTTGGGCTGTGGAAGGGTGGGCAGTAACGTCAAAGTTAATTCAATTTTTGTTTCACAGTAATTATCGCAGAGGGTTCATAACGTATTATTCGACTGATGCACAAAAACATCCTCATTAGAGCCAAAGAATATCCTGATCAGAACTTGAAAAGGGGGCTGTACAACGATTGTTATTATTTCACCATTGGCCACCACTGATAAATTAGAAAGGTGACTGCCTGTGAGGTTTCATCAAGACACAACAGAATAATACTGTTTCGTGTGACAATGGTGTTAATAAACACCCTATCCATGGACCTAAATATAAAACTTTAATGACAGCACATAATTGGGCCCGAGCCGAGTGTATGGGATACTTGTGTAAAACTTCCCAACATATACCCCTTAATAGTGACAAGCGTCCCACTGATATATATATATATATATATATATATATATATATATATATATATATATTTAGCAAATAACATATAATATGCATATTTAATGTTTTTTGTCTATATTATACTAGCAATTGGGCAACTGTTAGCGGTGCTCAAGAGTAAGCCGCAAGGAATAATGGAAAGAATGGGTCCCATAAATGATCGGTGTCACATATTCATCACTGTTATATTTTCCATCAAATCCGACAGGACATCGAACACGTGGCGCAGTGGATAGAGCATTGACATCACCCATATCTGCTACTCTAACTGAAATCACAATGAAGCAACTAGAGGCTACGGCTTGCTATTATCTTATCCTTAATTGCGGCTGCGGTATGCAGACAACACATTTGTTTTTCTAAAAAACGGACTGTAAATGCTCCATTACACTAGTAACTCCACAATTCCGGTAATTTAATTCATACTCAAACGGTAGGCTGACCATCAATTCGCATTTCTTGATGTTATTTTGCAATGAAAGACATACGAATCATTACGCACTTTGGTCCTGCCGTACCGCCTGGGGTTTTGATATGGTTAGCTGATGATGGCTAATAAGCCAGAAATGTCCATTCCAGTCTCCCTAGTCTTTGTTAGTCTGCCTATAATACTAGCTGCCGCAAAGCTGCTCATGGGGCTAAAAAGTGGGTTTGAAGGCAGAACAAGACGAGTGAGTCCCGTAGCATATCGGTGAACGTTTATCAACCGATAAAGCGGTCTTTCTACGCCCTGGAACACATACAGTATCATCTTGTCAATGCGGATTCCACAACAAATGTTACCAATACGAAGCCTCATTCCGAAGATAATCATAAAAAAGGTGGTCTTTTTTTGCATACAAACCTTATTTTTTTGTCATATTTGATTTAAATGAACATCAAGATGGCGTTTGAGAAAGATTTTCTGTTCAAAAACCTGTTTGAAAACTTTGCACAGATAATGCTTCCATCTGAGAATCAATTTTGCCTCAAACTTCCTTCTGCCTTCCGGAAAGCCATGTTGGCCAGTTAAATTGAATACGGATAAGCCTTTTCCTTCCGGAGTCAGCAGTTGCCCAGTCATATTACAGGAAGTTAACTGTCTTCTCAAAAAACCTTTAGTGGTCCCTTCCCTCTAACCACCCACCCACACCTGTCGACCAGCATATTCTGCGGAGGATGTGGTAGTGCAACGCACTTTTTGAAATAGACAAAGCGTTAGTTTTTTGTATTTCTCCCTAAGCCATGTGGGTATATAGTAATTTTTGTAGAGGTTTCTCCACGAAAATTTACAGTAAGACAGGCGTGCACCGTTAATTAAAATTGTTCTCTCAGTTAAGCGGGCTAAATTGGTGAAAAGCAAACCAAAATATTACATTCAGTAAAGATGCCAAGTAGGACCGCCTAAAAAGGGCATAAGAAAATAAATCATCCAAAATACACGTGTCCTTAAGCTTAATTCCAAGAAAAATTACGCTTAGAATAAAGGTGCAGGTTAGTGTAAAGTTTAGGGTTATATTTTAGCTCGAACCTAAGGTCAGATTTGAGGCTACGGTTGTGATTACACTTAGGGTTAAGTTTATTACCGTGTTAACTGTAGGTGGGGCGTTTCCCCATATTGCGCTGAGCTATGTCGGAGAAAATTAGGACATTTATTTAATAATATTAGGTAAGCCAACCACCTAAAAGTGACTTGCAGCTAAGACCTGTCTTGGCATGATGTTAGTGAGATACGAAATCTACTCATGTTTGCTCATATCTCAGGCATTCGCCGGATAGAGCCAGAGTTTGGAAGACTCTTGCAGGTATTGCAATCTGGGGGATCAGCCATTAAAAATATCTACAAATAGGCCACAGTTTCATCGGGTAAATTATCCAGCTGAGCGTAGGGATGCATGTGAGGTAATGGGATTTGGAACAGCGATTTCAAAAACGCCTTATAGGAAGAGGTTAAAAGAAAAATAGTTGCAATTATTTGCCACAGTTGCAGCACAGCTACTAGCTGAAAGCAGAAACACGTCTTCTGTCCAAAATATTCTTCCAGTAGATAACACAGATGCGAAGAGTTCGGCTTATCAGTGGTTCCGGCAGCAGTTTCCTTGTGCTTTCTTGTAAATGTTCCAGATTGGACGAGCCGAACCCCTCGTAGCTGTGCAATGCAGCAGCAAAATATTGGCGAGCTATGTGCATATAGGCTTTTAGCTAGTACCCCTGCCGTCAGTGTGATAAATAGTTAAGTAATTTATATTACTGACTGTTTTTTGCAGTATCTGAATACTGCGCAGTTATCCCGAAGTTTCTGATGTACTTCGGTCCAAATGCTCATATCAGATTTTGGTTTGCACCTATAAACCCTGATCTACTATAAGTGATAGATTAATTTATGAGGAAATTACAAAGCTACAAGAAGAGATGTGCCATGGAGGAAAGAGGCTTTTGACCCAAACCGAAGTCGTACATGCCTAATTTGCCCAGCTTACTGACAATTTACTTAAAATAAAAGTAAGCGCATCCCAAAAGGAGAAATTAACTGGTCTGTTAATATCGCTTATGGACCTCGCAGTTACAATTCGGTTCTTGCTTGTTTGCGCATCCTCCTGTTTACACCTATTTTGCGCATTGGGGTCTAAATTTAGAATTCTTTTTAAGTTGCAGTGCCGTAGGGAATCAAGTCTGAACAGAAGCCCAAAGTGTACGGCATCAGGTGGGATTTAGCTGATCCAGCTGATCGTAGAAGATATCTAATATTGTAGTAGCATTTTCCGATACAAGCGAAAATGCGAGTTTAAGGAAATAATTGAGAAGATCGCATCTTCCTCTTCTTGGAAACATTTTAATCCTGGGATCTAGGGCGTGGGTGATCCTTTGCGCTCTCATATTGAAACATCGATCCACACCGGCCTGACAGTAGTTACATTAGCTTCAGGAACCGAACCTTCAGTAACGCAAAACATTACCAGCTAGCAACGTCTTCCACTTTGAATAACTGCGCTTACCATCTTCACTCCTTTATCAATCCTACCCGGTCAAAACGATAACCTTTTAAGGTAAGTAACGCAAAAGGAGCGCGTTAAACACCGTCACATAGTCAATACATTAAAAACATATCATGGCACACCATAGTTTTCACCCTAAATGGCTCTTCTCCATTGGTCTTCACACAATGCGGATACATGTTTAAAAAACCTGCAGCTTATTTTTAACTGACTGTAACTGTTTTTCCTAGGAATCCTCCAATAATTTAACTGACTCCTTTTGGGAAAATAGCGACACCTCGAAGGAACCGAGGCCAACAAGGTCACAGCTACAGTACAACTGACGAGATTACCACCTAACCTACTACACCCCATCGAAAGCAATGAGCTCACTCACATTTGGGTTGAGATACCTGCCAAAGCTGCTGCAACATATGAAACATATCAATTTAAATACAGTAAGCTGACTTCCTATGCAGGATTTCGCGAGAAATCAACGTAGAATACATCACTTTGGCTACAATGATGACTTAATTAAGTGTTATTTTCGGTAAATTGCAATAGCAAATTTACCCTAAGTAGGAGTAAAACCGAGCGTTGGCACTAAAGAAGCCTTTTGTCATGGGTTTGATTCTGCCATAACACCAAGGTTTTCCATATTTGCGTCAAGTAAAGTGTTCAAATCAGCCCAAAACACAAACTAAATATCCCATTATCCATTTTTGTTTCATACCGCTTCAGTAGTCAAAGAACAGTGACTCTTGGTCCGCTCACAATTTGCCTTAATTTAAGAACTAGCCGCGACTCCGTTGTTCACCATGCTTTTCTCTCTCTCACTTGGAGAGAATAGTGATGCCATGGGACGAGCAGGCTATTGATTCAATAGTTTGAACACTTTACTCTGTTAATTATCGTCAGGTACCACACAGCAGCCAAATTCTATAAAGTCCTCCAACAACGAGTGCCAGCAACAGCCGAGTCAGTGGCTATACAGCTTGCAAAACCCACGCTCTGCTGTCAGAAGACATTTATACAGGCGCTATCTCTTCCATGACTGACGAAGATTTCGGGTGGTGTTCACACGCCATCCCCATCCTCTGAAAACAGCTGTTCAATTCGCATACTTGATAGGCATTTTCCCTCCACGTACTCGCCCTCCGAACATCGGTCACTCCTTACGCTATCTCGCCTCCCCGGCCAGAGGACCTCAACACGCTGATCTCGCCATGAAGGCGGCGTGGGAAACGATCGAAATTAACAAACAGAGGTCTATAAACCCTGGTATTCCCTAATATTTTCATTACACTTGTAATGGTACAGGGCCGATGAAGAATTGCCGAAAACACGTGTTCGCCAACTTGTCTTTTCCTATTTAACATGAGAATTTTCACAGAACTAAATTACCCTTTGGTTGAGATCTTGACAAGTCTCAATAATGCAAAATTCTGACCATGAGGAATTAATATTTTTACAAGTGCTCGGGATTGGTCATCGCGTATCCTGCAGCTGGTGTCCACGCCGGAACTAAACATGACACAGACAGCGCGCTACAAAGTGAGAAAGCCGCATCGGTCAAACGCGTGTGCCAGGGCGTTGTGAAAACTAGCTTCAGTCGTTGATAGTGTCCCGAGCTTTCAATACGCGCCCATCCCAGGAAGGCCGGCGCGAGCTGTTGGCATGTAGCCATCACGTCCTGTGCGTATTGCAGTCCTATTTTTTCTTCTTTGGGGTGTCAACAACTTGGATACTGGTGATTGCTGCGTTATAATTGGGCCCTGACATCCATTTCTGTCGAGAGGACCTTTCAAATTATTGGATTCTGTATGATTCCTATTATCCAGACATTGTAACCCATGAAAGAGCGTAATTGGGGTAAATCCCTCGACTTGCGCTTTTACACACCTTAAATATTTGATTTGAAATCCCTCAGCTACCGCGGTATAACCAAGTAATATTTACAAACTGCCAACAGTACCTCTGCTGCCAGTGTGCTCAATAATCACGCTTAGAGCCCCACCAGCTGCCGCACAGCGCGTGCTAATATAGACATAGAACCATTACTAACAAAGACTTAGGAGATTGATGACCATTTCTGACTTATAAGCCGTCCTCAGCCAGCCATACTCAGCTTCAGGTTTGCAGCCTCTGAGGATTTAACCCTCGAGATGCTGGTTAGAAGTCTAACACCCTTATTATTCTGTCCGCTACCATTGGCAGCGTAGTTAATCATAACCGACAGGACATTGTGTCCTTGACGCAATGGTTACGGCCTTGAAACTCTAATAGGCAGAAGGCAGGTTCCAGCCTCAGGGGATTGCGAACCCTTCAAATGGGTATGACGCGGTGTTGATGGCCAAAACACCGAAAATGGATATTCCTTCCACCACTGTCCTTACCGATAGTACTGCTCAATACACAGTGAGGATTATAAATACTGCATTATCGGCCCAATAAATGCACTCAAATGTGATGAAAACACCCAACGGAAAAAAATTTAACCTAAACTAAAGTTCATTCCTTGATGAACGCCTACCGATCGCTTTCGGAGTTCAATCTTCACGCTCTGCCTTGAGGCTCAGTCTCGAGCCCTGCCAGCATCCGCATAGCGGCTAGTAGTAGAAGAGGCAGATGAATACTGCCAGCAGAGACATGGAAGACTGGAATGGCCATTTTCAGCTTATTATCCGTCGTCCAGTTCTTTTTGCAGTTAAACACTTTTCGGCGTATATACTGTGATTTATTTACTGCACTGAAATTTAAAATACCTCAAAGAGTTCTTGGGCGTTTCAGCAGACAATGACAGCATTGGTAGAATGGCATTCACCGATCCAGTAATTCCATTTACTACCAAAGAATGCATGCTCTATCATTGTGATCAGTCTGTATGCGTCATCTTTAAAAGAATAAATGACCACCAACTGTGGTTTCAACTGTCTAGACAAGAACAAGAGCATTCTGAAGTCTGATGTCAATTGTTTCCACTCAACGGTTGCCAGAAAAACCATACGAAGCTTAACGAAATATGCCAAGATCACTAATAAGGTCTAAATATAGCTTCAAAATAACTGCCAGAAAGACAGTTAGGATTATATATAAAATATATATAAGTATTGGAAAGAAGGCATCGCAAGAAATAAAGTTGAAGGTGAATGCGTTTTATGGGAAAAGGAGCTTTATTGCGTAAATTTTCAATACCGGTTCTCCGGGTCGTCGTCAGACGCATGTGGGTAGCAAATGTGACAATAACAGTTAACGTCGTAATTACGCGAAAAATCAATACTGGCGTGAACATTGGCACCATTGAGCAGCTGCCGTGTGTATCATTCTGTCCTGATTGGTTCTCGTTTCTTCCACTTCTCCTTGAGATTTCTGTACGCCGCATCCAACTCGATGTGTCTGTTGATGCATGAATCATCTGAGTGCATCGCCTCGAGGAACTCTCGATCTTTCTTGAAGGAACAAGCGGCGACAATCCAAGTTTTATCCCAAGCGAAGGTGTGCCTGGTGTCTAGAGTATGCATAGCTACTTGGGGCAGATGGTCTTGCCTCTTTACTGCTAACTGATGTTCATAGATGCGTGTAGAGCCGGATTTTCCTGTCTGACCACAATACACGGCATCACGTGCTTCACACGGGATCTTGTAGATGACTTCTTTCTTGCCCAAATAGTTGATCCTATCCTTAGGGTGGACAAGCTGGGTACGCAAAGAAGTTGTCGGTTTGTGCGCCACATGAATTTGGTGCTTCCTTAGGTGTCTTTCGAAGAGTTCAGACACATTCTTAATGTAAGGAAGGGTTTGCCATGTATTTATTTTTGGCGCCTCGTTAGAACTTCTTGGTTCCTTTTCTTTCGACTTCTGTCCTCTCAAGCATCGGCGTACGAAATCCTTAGAGTACCCATTCTGCGAAAATAATTCACAGAAGTAATTCAGTTCAAGTTTGATAGCCTTCTTCGTCTGAGCAATGTGGTTTTGGTCGACTGAGTAGACATTGACAGCACTCCATTTGTGAGCGATAGGCTGATTGCCCTCATAAGGCAGAATAACTTTGGCATAAGTTTCCTTTCGATAAACCAATGTGCGTAGTGTTCCGTCGGTCTTTTGTTGTACGAGAACATCCAGGAATGGGAGTTTATTGTCAACTTCCTTTTCAAGTGTGAATTGGATTCCCGGGATTGTGGAGTTTATGGTTTTATGGAGTATTTCCAATTGATCCTTTTTAACGACAACAAATGTGTCGTCTTCATAACGCAGCCATAATTTAGGATTAACTAATGGAAGAGCCGTGGCCTCGAGTTTCTGAATTGTGATTTCGGTTAGAAACCCGGAGATGGGTGACCCCATCGGAGCTCCTTTAAGTTGCTTATAGCATTTTCGGTCGAATGAAAATTTTGTTTCTTAACATAGGTCCATAAGTTCGAGAACGGTCGCTGCTGGAACATCCCTATCGTGGGAAAACAGAAGTTCCTCTGTGTATTGTTTTGCTAGGGCTAACGGTCTAGACGTGAAGAGGTAAACGAAATTGAAGGAGACCATTATTTCATCTGTAGAGACTTTGGTTCCTTTTAAGTTTCTTTAAGAAAACTCCGTTGAATTCTCGATTGAGTTTTCACAATTCTTCGTGAGCGGATAAAGCTTTTGGAATAGCCACTTGGAAATTTTATAGTTGGGCGCACCGATCAATGACACTATAGGTCGCAGTGGAACTTCAGTTTTGTGGACTTTAGGCAGTTCATAAATCTTCGCGATGGTTGGTTCAGTTTGTCTCAGGGATTAAACAATATTTCCTGTAAAGGAAGCTGTTCTCGGCAAATCTCCATGTGCTACTCCTTAAAAACTTGGATTTTTTGAATTCGGAAATGGACATCAGTTATGAAAAGCACCAAGCATGCTTCGCCCGTAACGGGTTGCAATTTGCTATCCCAGGGTAGACTTAACGGCAGGTTTCACGTGTACAGACTTCGGTAAAATCTGCTTGTTCGGACATCCTTTTAAAAATTCTAACTGTTCTCGCGTTAGGCTTTCACGAATGGCACATTTTTCCCACCGCCTGGCTTGGAGCAATTCATTGCGGTCGTAATTAATACGTAATGATTGAAAAGTAGGCAACCCAACAAATAAAGTTGAAGTTGAATACGCTCTATGGGAAAAGGAGCTTTATTGCGTAAATTTTCAACACCGGTTCTCCTTGTCGTCGTCAGACGCAGGCGGGTGGCAAATGTGACAAAAACAGTTAACCACATAAATTATCTCCCATATATATATATATATTCACACCTGGGATTGGGTATGACTGGCTTATGACGGCTAATAAGCCAGAAATGGCCATTCCGGTCTCCCTTGTCTTTTTCGGTTCCATCTTATCAACATATATCTCAAGTCGCTATGCGACTGCCCGCGAGGGCTCTAACATGAGCTCCAAGGCACAGTGGAACATCACTGTTCCTTAACCAGATCGGTGAACAACACACTTTCATATATATATATATATATATATATATATATATATATATATATATATATGATAGTGTGTGGCTCACCGATCTGCTTAAGGAACATTTATGTATAAGAACATTTATATATATATATATATATTGATAAGGTGGAACCGACAAAGACAAGGAAGACCAGAATGGCCATTTCTGGCTTATTAGCCGTCATGAGCCAGTCACACCCAATCCAAAGTGTGCACACCTGGGATTCGAACCCGCGGCCTTTGGTATTTGAGTCGAACGCTCTACCATTGAGCCACGGGCTCGTTGTTGTGTCGGTTTTGATCGGGAATATGATGATAGTGTGATATATATATATATATATATATATATATATATATATATATATATATATATATATGCATATACTCGTTGAAAAACGCTCGCTTATCGATAATGGAACTCAATCATCCCATTCTGTCTTGGCACCCACTCTTGAGGCCCGCCAGTAGCTACCTTGTGTCCAGTATTCTAGGCCAATGATCTTTGTAAACAAAGATACGGAATGACCCTTTTCGATTCATTAACCGTAACTTAACAATCACAATCAACCCCAGTTGACTGTGTCCCTTTCAATTTGGTCTTGAGAACTTTTATTGTGACATCTCAATTGACAGGCCTTTTTATGCATGCTTCGTTTAAACGCAGTATCCCCTGAACTTAATGGACTTTCCTTATCGGATACAGCGCCACAAATGCAAAGTTTCCCCAACTTAATTTTTTGCCCAGTTTCATGCATATGCATGAAAACGTGGTAACGAAGGTTCCTTTTGCTCACCACTAAATGTAGTCCGTGTGTATATGCTGAGAAAGGTTTTTTGTATTGGTCAGAGTAAACGGTAGCACAACCGATATATAAGATTTTTCAGACCAAACATTTCCACTCAGGGTAGGCAACCCTGTCTCTAGCACGGTACACGCTGTAAGCACAAGTTAAGTGTGGTTTGGTATGCTTATAGTATCTTTTTTGATTCAATTTTCGAAACGTTCACCTACAATTTCCACTGTTAGGAGAGTTCACCAGGTGATTGCTTATGGTGCCTGGGTAGTCTTGAGGTTTAAAATAGTTTTTTAATCTGTGGCGCTTGACCCACAAAGTGAGGGAAAATAATTTTAAAAGCCATTTTCTTCCGCTTGATAACCTTTTTTATCTAGCCAGCCATTGTTCCTAGATTAAACAGTCTAGGCGTAACCTCCTTTGTCTCTGAATATGCCTCTTTGCGTTAAACTAATTTATGAAGCGATATAACAATATTTATATGTTGTTCAAGGACATTCAGAAATAGAAAGTGCCTATTAACCATGGTTTTGAAAGTAAACTTGAATTCTGAAAACGTATAATTAGGTCTCGCGAGGAGCAGAAAATATCATGTTTCTGGGTTACGTATGGGCCCATCCATAGCTGACAGTTTCTTTTATAAGGGCATCCCGATAACATCGATTTATGAAGGATAAGTAACATTATCTGACCTCTGTTATTAAACGTTGATCTAAATCATGAGACACGTATTTGAATCGAAAGTGTTACCCAGGTGTTAGTGGAATATGAATCGTCATGAAACATAATTGCAAGATATTTTAAGCATATCAGCATATCCGTTTGTGATTGACTGACTTTTGAAAAACTTCACTCAGTTCCATATGGTTGGTTAAGTGTGTTTTTGTTTCGTTGCATGTATATACGCTTTAAGGAAAACATGCAGAAATTATTATTTCTTGCACTTTTTTTCTAACAAAGAACGTTTTATGAGGCTTTATACTTTCAACATTTTTGATCCGGCAAATTACTTGCGGCAGGTCGATAGCAGATAAAATAATGCATGCAGCTGTCAGATTGATGCTATTTAAGAGGTGTTATCGAAGCAGGGAGAACGTATCGAGCTGGTAGAAGAATGGAGAGGGAAGAAAGGTTTTTTTGGCAAAGTTGAGCTGTCCTGTGGAATAAATTAACGTGAATAAATGTTGGGCAGAATAAAACATGCGTGAGTTGCTGGGAAGTCCAGTAGGAACATATTTTGCGGACGTGACGAGATAAGATGTCAGAGGAGGAGCGAGAGAGGAAAGGCTAAAAAAGACAGTTCATTAGATAAATGTCAACCAGAGCCCTATGCTGCCTAGGAGGCAACCAGTAGTTTGTCGCTGATAGATAATTCCCCTCATAGAAGGCAAAAAGGACTACTAATCAGAAGGAAGGAAGATTGAAATCTGAAAAAGCTAAGGACGCAGGGACAACCTAGGCATAACTGTCAGTTGATAAGTAAACTTCTACATGCGTAAATCCCATTAGCCTGTAGACAGTGGACTGAATTGCAACCTAAGCTCCAGCATATCCTGGATAAGGGCTATTAGGTAAATAAAAAGACACCTTTAGAATAAAACAGTTTCAATCATTAGAATAGAACAGTCATAAGCTTGACGTTTCGGATTTTGCCCTAACCAATCATCAGAGACACTCGCATATAAGACCAATGAAGGCTCAAGGAGGGGGGCATGAAAACTGCGTCCAATCATTATTACACACATTGTGCCTCCACAACCCTCACCTGTGACCGCCTCTGATAATGGGTTTGAGCATGAATCAAAGACGCCAGTCCAATACCTTAATCCTCAGGTATTTTTTATCGGTGAAACTGTATCCTTTAATTCGTTTATTCATTCCTATCAGGAGACTGCTTAATGGAGTCCACGTGGATAGCGACAAAGAAAGTCCTGACGTCGAAAATAAAATATACATAGAAGCAAGCAAAAAGGAACATTGAGAAATAGGAGTGGGAGTGGCAAATCTCAGTCACAAGTCTTTTTAAACAGACATTGAGACCGGTGAACTGGACTATCTGGGTAAAAACAAAATATCCGTAAGACTAGGTGAGAACGGCTAATAGGTCAGAAATGATGTCCCCAGTTTCCTGTGTTTTTGCGATTTTTAATCTTCCCCCCTTTACTGTTTGTCAGTTTTTGAGTGACTGCAAAGTCTCTTAATTAAACCGCAATGCACAAGGACATATGCGAAACCCGTAGCCCGATTGCTGAACGCAATTGAAATATAGGCGATATTTCATTTGAACCAGTTGTGGAAAACTAGGCGGCATTGGTGGGATTCAATCACATACCAGTAAGGGTTTTAACACAGTTAATGATCTAGCCGTTTGAGCTTCGGGGCCACATTGGGAGCTGTGAGTTGAAGCACACTTTGGAAAGTTATCTGCCGAACTCAGGCCCACCCGCAAATTAGGGAATCCACCAGTACTGGTACAGCAAACTGACTACCCAAGCAGGATTTCTTAAGCAATCAATCTAGATCCCTTCGAGGGATACCAGGCGCAATGAATTCTTAGAAGGTGTTGACAGATTGGAATCATTAATTTGAACCAAATGTGAAATATTTGGTGATCTAGGTGATATTTGAACCCATGGCAGAAAGTAGAAGGCAGTTCAGCCAACGTTCTAGTTACTTGAGCTACGCTGGGGCCTCTTAGATCAGGTGGCTTGAATGGTGGCTGAAATAAGGTCTTCTCCTTGCTGTATTGGGTTCAAATCCCAGACAAGCTGCCGAGGTTTTCACAACTAGGTAAAATTATCATTCAAGTTTACCAACCTCCCTCTACTGATAGGTAATATAGCCTTTTGCGAACGATATGAGAACGTGCCCGTGCAGAATCGGTGGAGCATAGAATAAGTTATTTTCAATGACCGAAAAACCCGGGTTTGGTGCTCAGGATCCGTAAATCTGGGTTAAGGTAAATCTAGCTGACGATGAATAATAAGTCAGAAATAGCAGTCCCAGTTTTTCCTTCATTATCCTGCATTCTCTCTTCGCATACGGTATTTCACCAAACCCGCAAAACATGCCTAATGATCAAAAATAAAGTAATATTGTAACATCAATGCGAAAAAATTCAGCAAAACTGCAAATAAATATTAAAATATCACCAAGTAAATAAAGCGCCCCATAAGACAAACACGTTTCAAAAGAAAATCAAAATGTTCAAGACGTGAAACGTTTAACTACACGACTAGATTAAACTTAAAGAAGTATATAAGACTTTTCATTAAAAAAACGGACTAAATGGGTATAGCACATCAGCGTTGAAAAACATGTTAAAATTATTTTTTTCCATTAAATATCCTCGCAGCATCCGGTTGATAAAATATCTGACAAAAAGCAAACGTGTTCTATCCGTACATGAATTCCAACTGTTGTTATGTGCAAGTGATACCATTTTCAGTTAGCTGAATAATCCGAAATGATTTGGATTAAGGGAAAAAATATTTCACTGGAGTTCGCGGGTTAAACGATTCGGCCAGTTAGGTAGGCCGGCTAGTGATAAGATATTATGACTAGGATTGTCAGGTGCAATCGTAGACTTATCCTTCTGTAAATGGCTGTGCATTTTTACTCGAACTTGAGTGCTTGGCAGTATTTTCAGAATTCCAATGAATACTTTGCGGTTTTCAGGGATTTTGAGCACATAACCCACGTTCTGTCCCATTACTGAAACTTGCTGAATATTTTTTTCTTACCGTAAACATGCGTGTTTCGTTTAATATGTATGTCGAAGCTCATCTCGCCATCATAGCTTGCTTTCACTGTCCGTTTCAATATTAAGAATGCATACAAGGAGGCTTAAGTTGTAAGCGCTTTGTATGGATCATTTCAAAT
Organism: Schistocephalus solidus; assembly: GCA_017591395.1. NCBI lineage: Eukaryota > Metazoa > Platyhelminthes > Cestoda > Diphyllobothriidea > Diphyllobothriidae > Schistocephalus > Schistocephalus solidus. The sequence continues at coordinate 386,707 of WEDG01000683.1, read as the reverse complement.
TGTGTTTCAGCAGAAAATAATCCGCTGAAAAATAACACTAAATATTTTGAAAAAAAATGGGTTAAGCATTACTGGTGGTCATGTTGGAGGTTTTTCCTGTTGCATTCCTAAAGGTCAGGAAAATATCGACAATTTTAAGCAGGCAACTATAGATAGAACAGTATATTGATATTAAATTTCACCCTACGCCTATAGGTCTTCAAATATACCGATTATATCAAAGTAAACGATTGATTTCTGAGGAAATACAGCAAGCGGGAACTGCCTGCAGTTCAAATTACAACAATTTAGGGAAATAAATGATATTAGTTTGCAAATATGATAGTTAAATAAAGAGAACGCATGATTTTCTAAAATTGATGTATTTACTTCCAACTTTGTTCTTGCGGTTTGCACCGGGTCAAAAATCTATTTTTCTGCGCACCAGATGCTTTTTAGTAAATCAAGCGATGTAAGATAACTCTTTCCTAAAAGAACAAGTTCAGTTGGGCAGGTAAAGTTAAAAATAGCTATAAGTAAATAAATTGCCTGAATATAACGCAACATAGACTTCTGCTTAAATACATAAACACTTTCACGTTGAAAATAAAGTACAACACATATTCAACATGCAAAGTGAATATATTTTGTGACTAGCTAAGTGCCTTAAAAATTTGCGCAATTGTTGTGGTGTCGGGAAGTTATAATCTCGATTTTAGTCATCGTATTTCATCAATTTGCTCAAAGAATATATATGCAGGCACTTTGAAAATTTGAATAACCTTTTGCCGCTTCATTTATTGTTAGACTAGACTAAATGTTCATCATTTTCCAAAGATTTGCCTTGAAATGTATACATAAAATGCTGCTAATTTCAGAAATTAATAAATTTACGACATAGGCTTTATGGTATAACCTCAACCTTCAATATCTATATTACAACCATTGGAGAAAACAGATGTTTAGGCTTTTAGCAGTTTTCTTTGTAAAGTGTATGACATAATGTTTTACGAGCTTATCTTTATACTCCCTGCACTGCTAATAATCTGTAAAATAACAAGTAAGTGGTATTTCCGCGGGAGTTGATTATATTTGAAAGATCGAGTCGGTTTCTCACAAGTAACGGATGGACGGATCACCACAGTCGTCGTCTCCAAGATGAGGCTCCATCTTCAAACCCAACGAAGGCCCCAAGGTAAGCGATCACCAGGTAAGTTAAATACTCTTTAGTTAAATTTGCCTACTCAATTATCGTCTGTTAACCCCACCAGCGCAACCACCACCGACTTCGCCGTAGCCGCCGCTGCCGCCGCCCTTGTCAACACCACCACCACCACCACCACCAGCGATGTGGACTCTCTCATAAATCGTCCTCATTGCGACCGCACATTCACCTCACGCATCGGCCTGGTCGATCACTTGCGAATCCATCGTACAGAGACTGGTGAAACAGTGCCGGGAGCACCAACACACAGCAGAGACTGCCGCCTCCACTGCCCTCACTTTCCTCGTGCATTCACTCATCGCATGGGCCTATTCGGTCACATGCGCATCCATGACAGCGGAGTTCACCGCAATGCCGACAACACCGATACCCAATGAACACCCTCTGCTCCTGCCATTTGTACCACCACTACACCCCACTACCATGAATGACATTACCCCAGCCTCTACCGATTTCTCCTGCACACACTGCGCCTGCAACTTTAACTCACGTATCAGCCTGGTTGGTCAGCTGCGAATCCATCGCACGGAGGCTGGTGAACCAGTTTCTGGGGCTCTGACATACAATCGCCACGCCCGGCTCCACTGGCCTCACTGCTCATCGCATAGGCCTATTCGGTCACAGACGCATCCATGACAACCTGCAGTAAATCACCGGACGCTAAGCCACTTTAGTACACACTACCTACACCAATACATAGACAACTCCATTACCATCATCATCACGTACCTGAAAATATAACGGTTTCGTAGAAACCTTGGCTTGGAAGGCTGCCAATCTGACGCTTACTCAGACCATGTAATCTCCCCAGCGTGTGTGCTGTGTGTGTGTAGTGGCTGACCAATAGACGGGGAGTCAGACTGCGATGGCTCCTCCATATCCCCTGAGTAAGTGAATCCTGGTGTGTGCGTTATGGGGGCCAGTTCATGCTGTGGGGCTCAAAGACGGATACGTCAAACCGTCAGCCAATGCACCCACTACCACATCAGACAACTAACAGGATGGAATGGTGGTCTGATTCTGGGGGTGGGGGAGAGAGTTAGGTTGACAGCTCAGCGCATGTTCCTCACTGTAAACAATCTGACGCACTTAAAACTATCACGGTGCGCTTAAAGCCGTGGCTTGGAATGTTGCCAACTGACGGGATAACTCGGACCGCGTGGTCAGCCCAATGTGTGTTTTGTGTGGAGTGGCAGACTGGCGGACTGAGAGTCAGGCTGCAAAATGATGTTTCGTAATGTGGCCTTTATGGTACTCCTACTCCGTGGGATCCGAGCCAGGTGTGGTGGCATGACGAAGTGGCGTCTCCGGTCGCGCCAGCCACCTGCACCCTCTCCCGTCTCTGGTCTTCTTGACTGTTTCATGACACCGGGCTCAGGTGGGGAGGAGGAGAGAGTGCGGTGGCTGCCGCGCAAAGCTACTATCACTTTAAACTAAATAACGCGCAAGTCACCGTCCTTGCACTTCCCTTCCATATTGCATACACTGGACATCGTCAGACTCCGATGGTCAAACTGTCGTGTGTTTGTGTGAAGGTTTGAATCCTTTTGCTTGCCTAATGTTTTGGCAATAACTGGTAGTCTTAAATACACTAAGTACATATGTTTCGTAGTAATGTTCGAACAGAGTATTTGACTTGCATATATTACGAAAGTTCTCAATTTCTTGAGACTGCGTTTGAACAATTTGTTTATGATTAAACGTGGACTAGCATAAAGTGCTTAGAAACCATTTTTTTCTTCCAAAATTCACTTATGAAAGGGCGCTTACATCCTTGAGAAAATTCTGTACTGCTCTGTTTCAAAGGTTGATGTGAGTATCTGGGTCATTTTTAATTACTTTTGAAGAAAGGAGAAGGTTCATGTCCCAATCTGGGGTTTCAGCCAGCAATAAAACAATCCACGAAACGCCGCTCTACACAAACCTCCAGGAAAAACGGTGGATTAATTGACATTTATACAAATAAGTGTGTTGTTGGCAAGTTAGAGGACAACTGGTGATTAGAATAATTAAAAAGCGAAGTTTTTCATAGTTACTAACTTTCAAAACCAAAAAATAATCAGGTATGTTTAAGTCCTTTTAGAATTCGCTTATAGGAGACAGCTAATAATTATTTGTATCACTTGAAAATTGAAAAAATGTACCTACCTTTTTGTTTCCATAATAAAATAACATTTGCCTGCTCTTCCTCATGGATTTTCTGCCATAATATGTTTCAGGCAATACATTTCAAAATCAAATGAATTGTTTTAAGAAGTGATGAAAGTACCTAAATGGGAGATTTTAACAATTTCATAACCCCCCAAACGAATTGCTTGCATCAAAATGACAAAAATAGAGTGAGCCTCAAGGCAGAGCGGTACGAGTCAGTTCGGTTAACAATCGGTGAGTGTTCATCAACGAATGCACGTCATTGTATTGTTAATTGTAGCTCATACGAACGACATTTTCCGTTATGTTTTTAAGTAAAAGGTACAGTTTGGCTTAACGAGTTTTATGCATTCATCTTAACGTAAGTTCCAGGGCTGAAAAACCAAAACTTTGTGCTTATTCGGTTAACTAACTCAGCATATGCAAAACACGTTTCTTCGAGCTTCCTTATACATTTTATGACTCGTGTCTGTTGATCAGCAGAGGTGAGACTGAAATACAAGGTTGCTGTGGATATCGCCGATTAAACAACTGAATACATGACCGACAAATGAACAAAGAGATTCTATAAGGCAATTGCCAAACACGTTCCTATTTTGCTTTTGTGGTTGTGACTGGGCCCAATTGCAAATCTTAATACTAAAATAGTATATGCAGCTAAGAGGTATGGGTAAAGAAATGCTAGATTTGAATAGATATTTCTGGTTTATTATCCGTCGCCGGCTAGCCGCAGTAATATGAACTAATTACTTCATAATATGAAATCACTAAAATAGCAGGGCTGCAGTGTATATGGTCTTAATTAATTTGTGCTAGGCATACAGATTAAATCGCATTTTGATATTCTTCTGACCAAATAAACCCCATTCACTTTGTTACATCACTAAATCTAGTTTACAGTTAACAGAATCTCCATGAGACTCTTTTGGTCTTGAAGATATTTTCAACTACGTTTTACAGAGAAATAACTAACAGGAAGCCCTTTCGAATATAAACAAAAAACATCGTTCTGAAACTTGTTTTCCTTAAACAGAATCTCCAGAAGACCATTTAGTAGTCTTCAGCAATAAATTGGATAGATTGGGGTGAAAAAGAAATTTTTCTTCCAATGCCATTCATATTGTTTTTTTACTGAGAAGTATCTTACTTTATAGCTCTTTTGAATTTGAGCAAATAGCATCGCGCTGGAATGGTCGACACACTGCTTGGTGTTCCATTTAAGTTTTATATTTTTACCACCTGACTTGCATATATTACGAAAGTTCTGAATTTCTGGAGACTGCGTTTGAACAATTTGTTAATGATTAAACGTGGACTAGCATAACGTGCTTAGAAACCATTTTTTTCTTCCAAAATTCACTTATGAAAGTGCGCTTACATCTTTGATAAAATTCTGTACTGCTCTGGTTCAAAGGTTGCTGTGAGTATCTGGGTCATTATTAATTACTTTTAGTAGTAGTCTTTAGCAAATAAACGGATAGATTTTGGGTGAAAAAAGAAATTTTTCTTCCAATGCCATTCATATTGTTTTTTTATTACTGAGAAGTACCTTACTTTATAGCTCTTTTGAATTTGAGGAAAAAGCATCGCGCTGGAATGGTCGACACATTGCTTGGTGTTCCATTTTGGTTTTATATTTTTAACCACCTGAAATTCGCGGTTAACCTGAAGTTTACTGACTGTGTTGTTTTTTAAAGAAATATGAGAGCATCTATAATCAAATACACTGACAGAGATGAGGAACTAGTGCTGAATGACAAAAAAGACAAAAACAAAAAAAGACGAAAAAGACAAAAAAACATTTTCGCAAAAGACAGAATATCATTTCCACAGGTTATTGAATTCCCTGGTTCAAATACCTACAAAATGGAAGCTGCCCATTTTTCTCTTCGAAAGTATAGAGTAGATGTTTAAAAACTTCACAGATACAAGTTCTCAAGGTTCTCGGTAAAATTGGTGACACCGTGAGTATTCGCATCAGCTGGACCTGGCAACCGTCGTCCATGTGGTGTATGAACGTTATCCCCTGGTTCGAACCGCAATGGACCGAAGATGATCTGGACATCTATTTCAGCCTTTGAAATCCCTCAATGGACGCTGCAATCAGCAATGGAGCATCATGTGACCTCCGAAATGCCCTCCGTTGAACCCTCCCTCCCAAGGGCGACAGTTTTTTTCTCCTAAATATCACCGGGAGTTTTTTCACTGTCTGCTCTTTTTTTCAACTTTTGTTCCACTATGTTGGCCTCGCCAACATATCGAGATACTATTTTTTTTGATACCACAACTCGCATGTACAAATAGGGAAATCAAAGGTGACTCACCTACATCTCCCTCAAATATACTGATACTGATACTGAATGTGGTCAATGGACCGAGTACTTAGCGCGAGCTTTTTATGAAAATGGCAGATCATGTCAACTTACTCTGCGTAGTGGGACCCCGCGGGAATCAACAAAAATTAAAGCCGTACAGCTGTTTGCCAGATGTCCCTATAGCAAGTTTATTTCCACCATCGGATGATGTTTTGCATCGCCCTCCGCAGTATATAACCAAAGTTATAATAACTAAAGGTATAACTTGCTTATAGACAGCCTGAAAAACACGAAAGTGGTTAGGGTGAGAAGTAGGATAGGTTTTGAGTCAGGATTAGTGGTGGCGTTCGGACACGGGATTATTTACCCATCACAGAAGTTAACGCAAGACAACTTGCAGAAAGTTTAGTGGCTGCACTCCTAATCACCTGTTTTGTCGAGGCGTGAGACATATAAATGCTTCCGCCCAAGATTTATGGATGACATGCACCTAAACCATTGCAAAAATGCCATTTTTTATGCAGAATATATTTCTTAGCAACTTTATCGGACAAATTTGGATAATTGTATGTTAAAATAAACGCTCACTTATTTTCAAGCAATCCTCTAGGGCAATGCATGTCAAGAACAAATATTTACATTATCGCATTTTAATCTACGCAAACAAAATAACTTACACAGTATATTTTTACAAAACTCAAAGTCACTAACATGGAACATGATATTATGCTTTACATAACTAAGGCGAAGCCAGCAGTATGCATACAATTTACTTTTTAGAAAAACGCACATTTTTAAATTTTTACATATCCGTTTGGTAAAAAGGATAGATAATATTTCAAGAACGGTCGTTCTTACACCCACAAATAAATCTTTGCTTTTACAAATCCATATGTTCTTAAAAATTGTGAATTTGCCATAAGAATTCGTAAAAAGAACCAAACCCTTACGGCCATTTTAAGGTTTCTATCATCTACTTACACTTTGTTTGAATTGCACAGCATTAAAAGGTGGTGCACAACTGTTTTATAATTATAATGTACTTCATTGGCACATTTATAGTCGTAGAACGAAATCTGACAGCAAACAGCAATCAGACACAGTTCTGTAATATGAGGATAAATTTGAGTTCTTTCGTCTATTGCAAATGTATTCGTACTTTTTAAGGGACGTAAACAGTCAGGAAAACCTCACCATTTAACATAAAGCGCCCACTCATTCGTTAGGGCAATACGATATAAAAGTTTTTTTTTAAAAAAGACTATAAATGGGCTTTCAATTGAACGAAAACGTATTTATCTGATTTTTTTGGGCCTTTGTGGTACAATTGAAGATATTTTTTGTTCATTAATTCTTTTAATATATCATAGATGGCTATCAGCAAATAGGATTGCATTGTAATACGCCATTGATGTAAATACTTACACAAACTGTTTACGTTTGAAGATAATGCTCTACGCATATTAGAACATCTGTCCTTTGAGCAGTGGATTTTAAATTATGACCATGGAAATACGTTCTATTGGTGTTTTAAATACACCTTTCATCTCAGCAGACTCTCCTGTTGTCAAAATATAAAATGTTATTTAACAACAGACCTGTTTTTAGATACACATATTGTACTGTACTCATGATTTCATCGAATATTTAATTTTAAAGAAAGGGCAAAGTTTAATTCGGTGACCTCTCTTCTATCGTATTTAAACAAAATATTCTTCACGTCAATCGGAGGTATCACTTACAAGAAGAAAACAGAAGAATTAAACTGAATTCTGACAATCATCTTTTGAAACAAATGGCAAAAATTACGCACTCAACTATGTGCCGTACTTCACATAACATTAATTCCTGGAGTAATTTTACTGCAATCACCTTTTAATAAATCTTTTTTAATGTTTTTGTGCTTATTGTTATTTTCTTAACTATTTTGAGGAACGTGTGTATAATCACGTTGTTTTCTACCACACTGCAGTCTGTTTTCGCACCTACGTGGTGAGTGCCATCAAAATACTAGCCGTTTTGGAACTAATGGCGGGGATCGGGAGAATGAATCCGGTAACGAACCGGTGAGCTCTAATATACCAAATTTACATTCATTAGGTAAAACGTGATATCCATGGTTCACCAAATTCCACCTCGACCTTCCTCACTCTGTCTTGCTACTCAGTTCAGAAGAGTAAAATCATCAAAGGTACCGTAGATGCTCCACGTCTATTACAACTATCAAACAATTTATGTTCATCCACTGTCGTACCCACATTACATAGTCTAACGTACAACCAACATAATAAGAAAATTTGAACTTTCCTTTGGAGTTTTTAATCCTAGTTTATACTTTTAGACAAGAAGAGAAGGGTACTAGTAGATATAGCAGTCCCAAAAATAGTAAAATTGCAATTGAAGACATCGGAATTCATCAGCGGTAGATGCTCCTTTCTGGCGTCAAAAAACATGCACCAAGCAAAATTCTATTACGATTGAAAGATACCACAGTATTCACGCCTATGTAGCTATGTTTGAATATCCGGTGTCAGAGTACCAATATAAATCTTCGAGTGGTCTTGATTTTCATTCGTGTTGGCATTTTCCATCAGTCTTACCGCAGAATGACAAGCATCACATATGACCCTGAATAATAGAAATATGTTGATTGATATCGATCAGCGGAAAAGTCACCGAAGTCAAATAGCCCAAAAAGTAAGCAGACATGGTCGTTCTAAAAGAATTGCAGATCTTTTAAAAGAACGACACTTTCTTGAGTAAAGTTTCGTAGCCAGATATTTTTAACATTGATGAAATAAACTTTTCAGTTTTCTGGAAATCTGTCACAGAATTAAGCTTGATTCCTACACGAAAATTAATATTATACTCTTACTTAAGTAATCTCATTTAGTTGAAAATTTTTCTGAATTTCGGTTAACATTTAACCAGGTAGCACACTTACTATAAGGATATTCTCATTATAATTTAACACTTTTAGCAGTTAGCGCCAGCAATGATTGGATGTTTAAAGGAAAATCCAGTTCGAACATTGTATACATAATTTTGTGCGTTCCATGCCTACCAAACCTTTGGGTGCATAGCAACTGCATCCATTAATAACTAGACCACTTTGCGCCCATCGCCATATCTGTTACTGTCTCTGACGATGTTTTGGACGTGAATCCGTAACTTCAGACAAAGATGATTTTTGTTTTCTTCTTCCTACTGTGGATCTTGTCTACATTTTGCAACCAGAAGCAACATCAGCAGTAAACATTACCACAACGTGGTTCTTTTCACGAACTTTGCAGGACAGGAAATAAGGTAAAACACAAGCGACCCAATTAGTGTGCCCGATATTCACCCACAGCATTAAGAGGCTCACTGCTTTACTCACGGTAGTCGGAATTCTGACCAAAGTGATTATAACGGCCAAAGCTATTGACTGTGTAGAATGAAAGTCCGTTTAGCAGGGCTGGCCTGGTGACTACAACCGTAAACCACTTTTGCGAGCCGAGCCAAAGAAAAGACGACTGCCGTTTTTCGAGAACTGCTAGCGATAGTGTTGAGAAAATTGAAGTATACTTGTTTATCCGAGCATGTCATAGCTCATAAAAAACTGCCAGACTGACGAAGGATTTTAACGCGGCTATTGGGGGTCGAGAAATCGGGTTGAACTGTCAAAGTTTTCTTCTGTCGATTAAGATTGACAAAATGTAGTGTGCTAGAAGACCCGTGTTTGACTATCTATCCAACCTGTTCGATTTCCTGTTAAAATAGTTTGTCTGGGCAAGCAAACATTTTTGAATAACCTGGGGCGTGGACCAAGGGAGCAATGGAGGAATGCCTGAGAAAATGAGTCTTTAATTATGATTAAGTAGCAATTTGCATTCAACTAATCGGCATGAATTTTCCCTGGGCTGTAAACTGCATACTACAGCATGCTGTTGCATCCAAAATTCAGAAGAAGGTGAATTTAGTATCAAACAACCGTTCCTGCTATGGTCATCATGTGGAGGAGGAGCGAGGTTACAAAACAAAAGTTCCTATCATGACAGTTGAAAGACACGTTACTTGCTACGAGAACATTCGTTTTGTCTTCAGGCCCTAGAAGCGCTGTCCAGGAAGGTACGATGTGGTTTGGCTAAACCTACTTTGTTTTTTTCCATGTATTAAGAAGTAATCACCACCTATAACCCGCTTATAGCAAGTGGTTTCATTGCTGTCAGAATGTGTGACCGATAGACCTTTGCATAATTCAAAACCTAGTGCAGCTACTGATTGGATAATTGTTGGGGGGAGCCACCATAATCGACAATTTGTGCTTGGTGATGTCTACCAGCTGCCGACGGGAATATGACTATCTCCAACCAGTCAGATGAGTTTAAAGTCCATTCGAGATGCTGACGCCTCAAGGACAATATCTGACTGGTCCGATTGCAATCCAATCTCTGGAAGATGGAGGCTCACCGATCGATTACGGCATTAACACATCCCGTTTCTCTGTAAGGCTCACTTTCGAGCTTCGCCAATAGCCGCACAATGGCTTTTATTATATATTATTATTATAATATATATATATATATATTTAATATTTCAGACAAAGAGAAAGGAGACAGGAACACTCATTTTTGAGTATTAACTGTTATTAATCAGTCCAACCTTTTATATTCAAATGGGTTCGAATCCCATCGAGACGCCGAATGTTTTTATAAGTGGGTCAAACGAATTATTCAAATCTGCCAAGATCCTCTACGTATATTCTTATCTGTTAATTTTTGAATAAAATAAACAAATGTAATACGGCAATATAATTCCCCTCTTTCGCCCTTGCTTTTGAGTTTCTAATTGGTGGACTGATCGAAGCGTGCACAGTGTTCATAACGATGACTTCTCTGTAGGCAAAAATGCGGGTCCCCAGAAGTGATTGAAATTAAGGGGACGAGATCACTAGGACAATAACTTTATTTCCCTGAAGTTTCGGATTCTAGATCGCACCCAGTTTCAGAGACAAGATAACATAAAGGGTAATTATGGCCATTATCTTGAAATTCAGACACATTTTCTGTCTGACCATGTCTCAGCATGGTCGTCAGTAAAAAGTCTAACTGGGTTTTTCGACTGTGCCCCGCTCCTAGTCCTGAACCCTCAGCTTTTTCTTGCTAACAGGTACCCTGCTTCTGGTACTTTGGTGTTTCTTTAGCATCCAATCTTTCATTCGTGCTTCCTATGAATACTATGAAAGTCACAAAGTTCTTTATTTTATCCGTCCTTATGGTCATATTACACCCCTAATCCCTTATCTGACGATTTATAGATGAATGTATTATTATTTTCCTCATCTTCTACTGTTCTCTCGTTATTTTTCCAGGGTTGGCTTAAAAAGGATTTTCTGGTTTTAAATTTATTGCCTGAATGCCCTCTTCTGCTACTGGTGTTTCTTATATTTTTAGCGGACATGGTTATCAAAACGACAGTTCGCAACGATCCAGCAATTTTCTGAGTGAATGGTTGATGTTGTTTTCAATCCGCTCTCGTTCAACCTCATTGCCATGAAGTCTTTCGTCCCATGTACCGAGAGTTTCACCCAATCGCATGCAGCAAATTGGCATATCAGCGTTCTGTTTACAATTTTTATTTACCTTCCATATTAAGAAATAGAAATACAAAAACTGTGAGCAGAATTGTCTCCCCAATTAGATGTCCATTTTTAAAACTTTTGATTCTTGCATAATCTATTAACTTTTGTTATGCTCTCAGTGAATGGAGTCTTTTTTGGCTAAAAATGTTGAGCAATACTTTAAAACAAAGCAGATTCCTCTTGATCTCTCTCTGTCTGTCTCACTTCAATGTTTTTGTTACCTAAATACGTAACGTCAATGCTGCATAAAAAACCGCGACAATCTTAATAGGCAACTGACACCAACACTAACATGTTGGCCATATTAGACTGGCGCATAGACAACTGATTAAATCTACTCTGGCCATTACACTTACACGTCCTGGCGTCACGTGTTAGACGGTTCCGGTTGCTTTTCTTGACTTAAAATGTTGTACTGCTTCTAATCTTGACTTGTCTTCCCATTCAATGTAATTTATTCATGTGTCGAGCTGGGTTTTATTAGAAGTGCAGAAAGTTTAAACTGGCCGAGAAAACACGCGCATCTCTCCACCAGTTCTCACAAATTTTTCTGAACGTCTCGTTAAGCTGGAATTCTTAAAAGAAAAAGGTCTCTCCCGGGGGTAGCATAGATGCTAATATATAAACTAATTTTGTCGATCTTGCTAGTGATCTCATTTGGGACATGCAGCTATATCAGGCAAGTATTTTTACGATTTTATTTTGTTCGTCCATGGACATTTATGTCACTTTACTGACCACTTTATTACTTAGAAGAAGAAGCTGGTGGTGTGGTGGTGACAATACCCAGAAAGGCCATTTCTGGATTAGAAGCCATATTCGGTCAGCCATTCACGACCCCAGAATTTGACCAACGGTTGTTTGAAATCTCGGCATTGGATAATTGCGCGTTTAGTAGTCCAGTATCCTATCTTTAGCACAGACCCATGGGCCTATTGACAGAGGCACTCATCAATCACGTTACACATTTACTCGTGCATATTTTACTATTCGCTAGGTGACTGCTTGCATGGGCTCAGAACTGAACCCCTCTACCATGCCACTCTCATCTGTTTAATGTATGGCATTTAAACATGATGCGGACGAAGGGAAACTCTTTAAATGATCCGGTGAAAGTGTAAGAGATTAGCGAATAGTCGCCTTCAAAACCAAATGACTTAGTCTTAGTGATTTAGCACTTTTAGCAGATCCATTGCAATGTAAAATTTGACTAAGTAAGAGTTTTTTAGATGGAAGATGTACTTTTGTAAGGAGGACATAGGAGAGAACGTAACGGGAAGTGTAATTAATGGTCAGGCCTTCGTTATGACGAGTGGAGTTGACATGGAACCGTCGGAAACGCACTCGAGAGGCGGCTGAGTCAATCATCTTCGTTCTTTTTTACCCATAAAACAGATATTTCGTTAAGGAGTTTAAATAACGTCATGTGCTTAGATCGCATGGGATATATCGCTTCTTTGTTATTTACTCTGCTGCCTAAAACAGCTACCATTTTTTCAAGGAATTCCTTCTTGACTTCCCATCTAATGCAGATTGGTGTTTTCTTAACAACTGGAAGTTCGTAGTCATGTCCTGAGCTGCATCAACTTCCACAGAATTTGTTGGATAGAAAGTTCACCGGACTCCTAAGTTTCGCAGCAACTTTCAAAAAACACTTTTTGCAAGTGCCGAAACCTTTGTATCATCGGTAGCTCACAATATCACCATACTGTGAGTACTACCCTCAGATTACAAACATGAGCTTGCTGGAGTGATAATCTGTGATACTGGTGTTGTTCAATGGAACGCATTTATTCAATTTCTATCGTTTCGAAGAGCCGGGTTGGCCATCCGTTTAAAAGCGTTCAGACGAAAACATCAAACATATTTTTTAAAGACTCCTTGGACTGCCACTACCTTGTCCCTGATGATGGGTTCGAGTGAAAATGCATAAGTTCAGGCAATACCATCTTCTTTGAAATCTCTTTCGGGAATTCGCCTGTCCAATTCTTTCAGCCTAATCAATAATATTGGAAATGGAAGCTGCTAACTAGAACATATTTTTCTGTGGCCTACTTTTCAAGGATTTTGGTATGTTCTCCATTTCAAAAGCGTTTACGGCCGTAAGTTGATCTCACATGACTGATCAAGCTGGTTGACCTTGGTTGACATGTTTTGTTTATTAGCTATCTCAGACTGTCGCCAAATTTTGTGAGACGTTACGGCTGCTGGCGTCAGGCATCGTTACCTTGATGGAGGATACGTGTAACATAGGTTCGTCACGACGCGTGTCTGCTAGGAATTTTATGTTCATTGTCACCATCGTATCCTTGTTTTTCTGCCTGCAATGACGCAACACTTTATTAAACGAAGGGAGTTCTAGATGTCTGTTGTTAGAGCCGGCATCAGAATACCATACCGTAATTTTGAAACGTTCTGCTTTGTCAAAATTGTGGCCAGTTCCTCAAATGTGACTTAAAAGCTAGGAGTTTGGGTCTAGCCTCCGATTTGCCAGTTTGTGTTCATGTAGTCGGGTCTCCAATTTTCATCCATAGCTTTTGTTACATCCGAGAGGGTTTTCCAGAAGGTTCTGAGAAAAAAGGGAACCCAGCGACTTTTTAATCCGGCAAAATACTGTGGAACTTCTTGCAACTCAATAAATGCCTAAGGGCTCCTAGTAGGTAACGAAATACCCATGTGCATTAGATGGAAAGCCGAAGAAGCCATCTTTCCCATGTGATCAAAGTATATAAAGTTATTTATTTATTTGTTGAAAATGTCGAAAAGTAAAAGCAAACATCGCAGTCCTCTTCACTGTTATATGTCGCTAAAAAGCAGCATGATTTTGGATGATCATTATCTCCTTATGCGTGTGAGTTTAGGTAGAACTGGCAATTTCGTGATAGGCTGGACGAAAAAAGGACAGTCGGGATGGTGAGAGTGGCTTGGTGGAGGGGATGCAATAAAGCAAATTATTTCAAGACATTTTATTTAGTGCAAATATTTCCACTGAAATGACCCAAACTACTATTTGTATGTGCGTGCTATCGAAAGTAGAGGCGGTCTAGCGCTTTCTGTTCAGCTGATAATTTTTTTCTGTTCTAAGTAGTTGTTTGCCATCACACCCAATGTCAGTTGGGTAAGAGCGTCTGACGCGAAGAGCGTTGTTGTCAGTTCTTCCTAAATTCAAATAGCCTGGGTTTTGTCGTTCTTCTATGCCTCTAGGCCTATCAGTGCTCGTTGTGAGACCCTTGGCAGACGGCTCTCAATATGCTACCTGGCATCCCAGTTTATGAGTCCTCCTGTCCCTAGCTCCTTAAGTTCCCAATGAGCCTTTTTAGCGACATTGATGTCACAATTCGGCCGACTATAACCCTCATATAGGTGCTCACTCGAATGGTCACAGCTACTCATGTACCACTTGAATACCGCCATCTCTCTCGTCATGCCACAGTCACCAATTTAACATTGTTTCTGCTTGTCCCCGTGAAGGTATTAAAGCAGCCTCCAACATACATCAAAATTGCTTTCTCGGGCAAGACTGCAGGCAGCGGACTCTGGCCCTGTAGTGAACACCGCAGCTTGGAAGAGCAACTGGGGTTTCTGTACACAACAATAACCTCATGCTTTTCGTAGTGTCCAGAGGACTCTTAAGCTGGGATCGTTAAAGAAAAATCACAAAGAATGTAAGCCAGATCTTAAATAAAGCAGAAATCTCACTTCTAAATCCACCCGGGTTACAAGCACGTCATTGCAAACGGTTGTTCGAAAGGAATTACAAGGCGCACGGCGGTAAACTCCTCTGTTCCAATGTAAACCCTAGTGCTTATCTTTACCTGAACCTTAACTAAACCCTAAGTTTAACTCAACTTCTATCGCTAACACCTACTCAATCTGAACTCTTACCAAGCTCATCCCTAGCTTACACCAAACCTTAATTTGTACGCTCTCCTGCAACCTTTAACTTAACAGGAGAATCACTGGCAACTAGCAAATGCCCCAAATAGGAAGCAGGGGAATTTCCCTTACCAAAAATCGACGTGTTTGTTCTTTTCCGTTCAATGACCGTCTGTCTGATCAAAATAAAGACCAAAATGTTTCCATATATTTGAAAAATCTTTACCTCCTCTTTAAAAAAAAAATCCACTGACAAAAATCCGTTAAGCGTAGCAACCACATACCGTAAGTGCAGATTTAATTCAAAACAAAAAGCATTTGAGATTTACCAGGAAGACCGTTCTGTAAGACAGGCCGATATTTTTGCAATTATGACGAGCAGCAATTCCATGCAACAAGAGTCATCTTGACTGCATTCAGAACCGGCAGTGCTCAGCCCATGTGAATCTGCTAGAGTTTATTCGAATGCAATTTTCTATCTGTAAATTGATCTGTCGGCCAAAATGGTGTATTGCTACTACAATTTTGCTGGCGGGTTTTAAGTTATCAGGCACAATGATCACATCCATCACAGGTTCCCAACCCCGGGTTAACACCCCCAACTGACACGGGTTTTAAGCCAGTATTCACGATTAGGCTAATCTCTATGATCAAATATTTAAAAACTAAGAGAACAAATGGTCTTTCTGCCAGCGGCATTACCCGTTTTGTATCGCATTGCTTCATGTTTAGCTTTGCTATTAAGATATTAAATTGATTGAATACAGGTTTTGTCCCTGCAGCAATTTCCCATCCAATATGGTCCCCTGACTGTGAATAATTATCTCAGTAATTACGAAAGGAGCCTCCCAACATATTAAATAGCGGCTGGCGATCTTCACTGATAGGTTTTAATCGCAGAATGAAGTAATTCAGTTGGTCGGATTTTGAAAAAATTGCTGAACATGGGAGGATTCAAATAGAAGACAGCAAAAGTAAAACTTGAGAAGAGCCAACATCGTGACCACTTAAACTGCGTGACTCGGACTAGCTGTCATAATGTTAATCATATAGGGGTCTACCTTAACTCAACTAACGATCAGTGATCTCGATTTGGGCCTCATGGCTTAGAGGGTTAAAGGTTTACGATTTCTGTTAAGGTTTTGCGTTCGAACGAAACCACTGCACTTTTTCCCAATTTGGCTAAATAGACTAGCCATTTTTTAAAGGGTAGAATTCTGTGAAGTCCGTAAAAAATAGTAACATAACTTGAAGATATGCTTACCACAATAACTTATCAAATCGCATAATTGTGAATGTTTTACTAAAAAGATGCAGTTTTGAAAGTACAAGACTACAGCATGATGCGGTTTTGGAAGAAGACAATGTACAATTCAAAAGAAACGAACAATGCCACAAACGGTACCATTCATTCTGTCAGAATATATGGGTGCATTATCCATCAAAACAGAACTAACCAAAATTTGCAACTTTCCATGACAATTTGAAGTATTTTTACTCAAATGTTAATATAAAGCAAGTTTGTAAGGCAGGGTTTATTGGAATCACCAGATTGCGCGATTGCGAATGACAGAATAGAGAACATTTGCATTTGAAGAGAAAACTCGATGCAAAATAGCAAGGTCAGTGGTTAAGTACCTGATGACTTATAAAAACATTTACTTACTTAAAAAACATTATGAGAAAGTTTAGTGGGGCAGAGGACAAAGTAAAGGTACCTGTGTCAATCAAGGAGCTCGAAGTTAACACGAAATATTTAGACGAACTACGTGCTCCAACTATTTACACAGTCCCGGTTTAAACTCTTATATATAGGTCCTTTCCCTCACTTATCCGACTGAATGTTTTTAGTTTGAAAACGTTAGTGATCAGTCTTATGGCACTATACCACTAACCTTGATCTTTTACATTGATTTTTCTGTAAGAATTTAAATTCCCTGTTTTCTCTCGTTATTTCTGTTATGCAGTGACAGGATGAACTGTCACACAATTTGGTGAATCAAATTAATCCTGCCTCACTCGCTTGCTTTAAATTTACCTCAAAACTCCGCTCATGAGCATATACGATGCCACAGAACTTTAGAATCCTGAAACGGATCGTTTTTATGCCACTTACCTCTGTAGCAGGCCACGGAGACAGAAAACACTCGTAATACGGGTGCCTCTGGACTAAATTTCAGGAGATAAGAAATGGGGTTTTACGATAGGGTTATGGTAAAGTTTCGCATTAAAGATCATTGTAAGGTTCAGGACACTGTCATAGTTACCTTCCTAGAATTAAGCACAAGGCCACTTTAATAACTGAGAGACGTTTCTATTCTCCCATCCTGTACGAACGAGCGAAAGGATTGAAACGATTTCAAAATCTTATCTCTTCTTATTTAAAACATACCCTTCAATGGTCATCAGCCTGCGACAAAGAGACCGCATATCCAGGAAACGGGACTCAAATTTACAATAATCCTTTATTTTCACCTAAGAAAAGCCAAGAATCTTTGAAAGAAATACTCTCTTATAATTTGGGCATTAATCGAAAGGCTAAATTTGACCTCGTAGTAAATAAACTCAATGAAAACTGGAAAAGACGACAGCAAATTCGAAGGACATGAAAAACGTAGATGATTGTTCCCAGGAATGGCTAATCCGTATAGTGTTTTTTCGAGCATATTTGACATTTACACAGTTACTGTATGTCTGACCGTGACCTGGGGAATCAGCGTCCCAATTTTAACAAATAAAGTTTGTTACTTTACCAGGTGATCATATGTCATTTGAAATCTATATATGTCATAACAGGGAATGATGAAAAAATTGGTGGAGTTTCATACGTACCGTTTCATACTTACTCTGCCTCCACTATTTAAATCATACTGCCGAGCACCATCTGGGACCGGCTATAAAAAACTCTTCAAACTGTCGGCGCGGATGGTCCGAGGACGGTTTCATATGATTCAAGCAATACATCAAACCAAGATTCGAAAACGGTTGGCCATGGGCGTGCACCGACCCATTAGTTCTCCAACTGTGTGGTGGTCAGAACGAGTTAACAACCTGTCTGGGTAATCTGCAACGTTAGAAGATGACGGATGGTGAGGCATAGATTAATTTCATGTAGATAAAACACCTATATATATATATATATATATATATATATATATATATTGACATTGGTAATGGGGCGCTCACCGATCGGTTACAGGACTCACTCGTCCAGTTGTGCCTTGGGGCTAACTCTCAAAGCTCCGCCAGCAGCCAAGTAGGGCAGCTAAGTACATAGGCAGAATAACATGACCGAAAAAGACAAGGGAGACTGGAATGGCCATTTCTGGCTTATTAGCCGTCATCAGCCAGCCATACCCAAACCCAGGCGCTGCGGCGCCCGAGCCTCGAACTCGCGACCTTGTTGGGCAGAAGTCCAACGCTCTACCCACTGCGCCACGAGCTCGTTGTCTTGTCGGTTTCGATCGGGAATATTGACATTGGTAATGGGGCGCTCACCGATCGGTTACAGGACTCACTCGTCCAGTTGTGCCTTGGGGCTAACTCTCAAGCCCCGCCAGCAGCCTTAGGGCAGCTAAGTACATAGGCAGAATAACATGACCGACAAAGACAAGGGAGACTGGAATGGCCATTTCTGGCTTATTAGCCGTCATCAGCCAGCCATACCCAAACCCGGGCGCTGCGGCGCCAGAGCCTACGGCTGCTGGCGGGGCTTGAGAGTTAGCCCCAAGGCACAACTGGACGAGTGAGTCCTGTAACCGACCGGTGAGCGCCCCATTACCAATGTCAATATTCCCGATCGAAACCGGCAAGACAACGAGCTCGTGGCGCGGTGGGTAGAGCGTTGGACTTCTGCCCAACAAGGTCGCGAGTACGAGGCCTCGGGCGCCGCCGCGCCTGGGTTTGGGTATGGCTGGCTGATGAAAAGCTAATAAGCCAGAAAGTGGCCATTCCAGTCTCCCTTGTCTTTGTCGGTCATGTTATTCTGCATATATATATATATATATATATATATATATATATATATATATATATATATATATATATATATATATATATATATATATATATATATGACCGTCTTCGTTATATGCCTTTACGCATATCCTATGTTCAAATGAACGAAAAAGGAGATTTATCTGAAGTCGGTCAGAATGATTTCACCAAAGGTGTAATTAAAAACCCCTTGTAAATGAAAAGGACAAACTAAGTTTCACACGTTCTATGGCTTTGATTAGAATAAATTAATTTTTAAAAAAGGCGAAACTGACAAAACGCGAAAATGCGTACCACCTGATTAGACCTTATGTTTGGAAGTATATCATTCTTGTCCAAAACATAACTGACTATATACAAAGATATAGACGTAGCAAAGTTTATCATTAATTTTTGCATATATTTATTAATTTATAACCTCATATTATTAAATCTGGCAAAATGACAACTGTGTTATGTCCGGCCTAGTGTTTCAGAAGTGTTTTGTGAGGAATCAAAATCAATTTGCTGTTTTTTACTGTCCAAAATGTATTTAAATAAAACAAGGTGAGACGTCACAGATAGGGACGCCACAGAATCACAAGTTTCCACAACAGCACACGCGAATAGATTTCAATATATGTGGTAGGTGGAATCCTAGGCAGTCATTCATTTATGAAGAGAACATTTCTTCAACAAATTTGCGAAGGAGTTTGGCTGACGTTGATTTCGTTGAGTTTCAGACTGTGTTTGAAAGTTCAGTAAATATTTTGCAATTTAGAAAAACGTCAATTGTGTGATTTAGTTAGCAAATCCTACAAGGTAAGATAAAACAAGGAATCATTCCCCTAGTATTGGGAACCTGTGCATTCTTGATCATTTTGATGGATGGTAGGGTCACATTGGAAGACTTACTTAAAAAAACTTTAAACTCTTCATTTGAAAGCTGCACATTCATGAGGAATATGCTTTCAATTATTGCCAAACGTTGACTAACATTTTTAATATTTAAAATGTTCTTTAATGCATCCTTTTATATTAGAACGGAGCAGGTTGCATGCGGGAAATACATGATTACATGTGTGTTCACTCAAAATACTTTTGGCCTCTAATAACACGAATCATTTTGGCTCTAAAATGTAGACAAACACCTATGGAAAGATTGAGGGGGATTAAGCAGCCAATGTTTATGCCTCAGGTTAATCATTCGTAAATTTACCGAAACCTGCAATAAGAGTTCTTGACAAACCTAGTCCAGGGATAAAGGCCAATGGAGGATTCGGCTTAAAATAATAAACCTGAAATTACATTTGTGAGTACGCGTACAATCATTTGACTGAAAGTGTGGTTCAGTTCCAGTTGAAACAAATTGTAATAAAAGAAAAAACCAATATTACAATGCCATCTAGAAGATTTCCACTCCTCTGGCTTTTTTGTTTCTTCGAACGCGTTGCGTCTTAGGATTAACTCCTCTAATCCTAAACCACACAACCAGATGTCAGACTTTGTTTGCTCAGAGAAAGCGATACAAATTGATTCAGTATTATTTTAGGAGAATTGAGACTACCATTTTGCCTCACCGCAAAATACGGCACATAATTAAATATAACGATGTATTGGACACTGTAATTGGTTATTTGCACGCAATATTTAATCTCCACGACCTCCGCAAACGTTCAAGAAAACAAAATGAAATTAAACCCATGTAATTCCTATACGGCCTTCAGGCGATACGAGAATCAAAAGACAGGTGAAGGTACTCACGGGCTTTTCTCAAACGTTTTCAAATGCCAGCAGGTGTAGACAAGGCGCTGTTTTGGAGGTGCATCTAGGTGCGGCGACTGACGACTACATTAAAAGCCAGAATTGGTAGGGTGAATGGCACATTTACCGCGAGTGTGCAGGCCGCCCATAAGATATCAGCAGCCGTTGGTCCACTAAGTTGACTACCAGACGTTTAATTCCATTTGCACCTGAACCTTGGAAGACCTAAATATCGATGGGCGTCTCGTTATCGGTGGAATGTCTCATGCAGTGTATGCAGTCAGCTAGCAAGCTGGTTCTGTGACTATACCGCATGCCGAGTAGTTCGCGAAGGGGAGCTCATGTCTAGATTGAGAGACCATATTTTACCCTGAAATACGACTAGCCAAATAAATGCCACTCATTTCACTGATACAGCGTGGATCCGGGGGCTCGATGGGGGAAAATGGGTCTAATCTTTGCCAGCCTGTACTCTTTGTCATGGTGTTTTTTGGAATCGGATAACGAAAGACTGAGAAGAAGTTAATGCAATCGATGGGACAAGACCTTTATTCGCCTGAAGTTTAGGATTTCAACTCGAACCCATCATCAGAGACAGTATCAGATACGGGTAATTCGTACACAGGGAGTTGCAGTATTAATAGGATTCAGTCGTTATGCTACTCCATGTGGCCACCCCTTCATCCATGCTGACTGCGCTCTGGTGCGTCAATGACCGGCATGCGGGTCGTTATTCGCTGAAATTTCGTAGTTAGGGAATCAACTGCTACTCAATTACTTCTTGTGACTCGTATTTTCACTTGACTTGACGTATGAAGGCTTAAAATGGTCAGACGAAGATGCAGTTTAGGTGGTCTTTGCGCACAAGGCAATTTGATGAAACTGAGTACGTATGAAGCAGTGGATTTTAGGTTTGGAATTTCTAATCCGTGTCCGGGTGCACTCTGGTTTATAGGTTCGGTTTTCCCTCCCTCTGCTTTGAACCGCTTAGTAGATATGAAATCTTAATTCCAGTTGCATGTGGTTCTGTTATTCCTTTTTATAGATTACAGATCCATTGCAAAAATATGCGCACATGATAACGACGACAAATGAATAGAGAAAACAAATTTATCAATTCATATTGAAGATATTTAATAAAAAATGGAGTATGAGAACTCATCAATGATGACTTAGCTGTACCATATGGCTAGATGATGCAAATGACTGCTCGGAATACATGTTGAGATACAGCGTTCCCAGTAGTTTAGGGGTCCTGCCAATCGGATTCAGGACACGTTCGGAATAGGGATACCTGTTGTGTGATTATTTAATTACAGTTCTTTCATCTAAGTGTGTATAGTTCTGGTTTCTACATCATTTTCTAAACCCAATAGAGTGCGCACTTGGTATGAAAGCTAGGACAAAGCTTCAAATTTTGTCCTCAATTAATGTTAACAAATTATCGATGAGAAAATATAAATTTAATTATAATATTTAAATATAGTTATGCTATTACAAGCGTTAAAAAACATGAAATTTGCAAATTTGCATCGCATGTTGTAACGTACAGTAAATTGCTCTCGATAAAATCGCAAATACTCCCTAGATAGTGAAGTTTTTTAAAAAACATCGTCAATGATTTCCTTTGCGTCTTTAATGTTTCAAAATGCAGTGAAATTTCCGTCACCAAAATTTTGGGTTTTTATGTCTCAAGTGACAAGAGCACTGGCCATACTAAAGCCTTCTTCTTGCTGTCGTACTTTAGGATCTTACTGAGATCACCAACGTTTTTGCAAATGATTCAAAGAAAAAAAATATCATCGCTTATATATGTCAAAGCATGATTCATTATAAATAATTTTAAAATTAAAACATAATCACTTCTATAAAAAATTTTGGATTTCAGGTACTAATAAACGTTTCGTCATTCCGTGAGGAAGCAGGAGCGCATCCTGCGGTTCAAATACCAACATTGCACATCACATTTTCTAGACCAGACTAGAAATGTAACTGAACGGTGGTAAACTTTGTGAAATACGTGTGCATAAAGACGATGGCATACTGGTTGAAGAATGTAAATGAACTTATCCCTAATAATGTCTTTCCAAGTCGGTGAATGTAATACTGCCTGTTTGAATCTAAATGTGGCTGCATAGACGAACTGCAAAGAAAAGTGTGCCAACAATTTAAATGGAATGTTGAAAGACGCAGTTTTTCTTCTGGCATTGATGTTAATTATTTGTCACGGTAAAAACGTTAATTTACTGCTTCTCTTTAACCGAGGATTTCGCATTTTGCGTGAGCTTCCTGTGCAATGTTTTGCATAAAATTAGTGATTTTGAAATGACTTTCACGCTCGGACATGCAGTGATTTATGACTTGACTTGAAAAGTGTGAGGTGATTTTGGGGATTATAATGTAGTTCGCTCGGTATATGTGTAGTTCTTTGTCTAATGTATGTGTAAATCGCACTCTAATGATTATTTTATGAACCGCAGAGATCAACTACGCTTGGAAATAAATATGTCAACTAGGTTACGAGTCCAGTTGTGTAACGATTTTGACACTGACCATTGGTCCCTATAAACAGTAATTCCTCTTGGAAAGATAGAACATATTGGCAGTTATTGAAGACCTTGCATTTTGAAGGCGTACCATTAAGAATGTTAGTACGTAGAGGAAACAAATGAATATTTGAGGTCGAACATACAAGTAAGAGGCTTTTAACGGTAAATTGACAGAAACACTACTTGGTTGACTGAAACCAAAGTTCGTTTTTCATTGCGATACGTCATATTTGGGTACACGTGCATATGCCTATCAAATATTCAGTGCAACTTTTTATTCCCACTTTCGTCCCTGCATGCTGCTTATTTCGGCAGTTCAGTTGACTCTTTAGCAACCGAGTTTCTACATTTAAATTAAATTCTCCTCTAGAACTGTCGTCTTCTTCTATTTTATCCTCCACTAGTTACAGCTGTGTGAAAAGGAAAGGATTTATAAGACATTTTTTTATTTTAACTCAAAGGGGCTTCTAATGAGTGAGTAAGGTCGGTAATGAAAATGTCTGAAATGCCTGCTTGCAAAATACAATTATCTTCAAATGGGAGCGGAGCATGGCACGAGCGACGATATAAATTCAGTGATCATTCAGGCATTTACAGTAAACATCGACAATGCAAAAATGGAACTACAGCACTGAGAGCAAAACAAGAAGCTCAATAATTAGAAAATAATTTGGAGCTGTAGAGGCATTGCCACAAACTATCCGCAAATCAACCTTCCGCAAGCAATTTACACATCACCGATAAGTATCCATACAAGCGAAAGAAAAAGTTCCCAAGGGCAGCCAAAAATATGGCGACACTGCCATTAGGACCTAAATCGAATTTCTGAAGTTTCAGAAATGCACTGAATGCATCATCAGAGGAAATAAGTGATGAGACTCATGGGCGCATCATAAACCATTTATTATCCATTTTTTTCGACTTAACCTTGCAATCTGATGGCCAAGTCCATTGACTGTCATCCGCAGCACATTCTTGGTAAAATAGAAAAATTTAAAGAACACGATGAGATCCCGTTATATCTGAACATCGGTGTCCAATTGTATATTACACTAAATGTAAAATCCCACGGCCAATATAAATGCACATCGTTCGGCTCTTCAACATTTGAACTAATAACCGAGGCAGTTATCTGACAGTCTAAATAAACATCACTTAAAACAAAATGCTGGGCTTTTAAACATAGAAAAACTTCGATGTCATTAAAATAACTCATTTATTGACACTCAGTTTCTTTATCAAGTGTTAAGAAACGGCAATTAATCGGAGAGCAGGGCTAACTAAATGCATAATATTTAGTGAGTGTTCAGAGTAAAATGTGACACGCTCACTTTCGTTAATTGGTGCTAGCCGAAAGTCTGAACTCTAAAAGGTACTGAATGCTTCCATATGTGGAAACTTGTCGGATGCAATCAGGCTATTAGTGGTTGGCGCTACACACAGACCAGAGGCCCTTTTGAGAAAAAAACCATTTCGACGCTAGAAATCTTCTGTTATCGTTTCTGCGATCCAGTGCAGTTGCGAAAAAAAGCCAAAATTATCATCACATTTGGAGATTAAGGTAAACTTGGTGAATGAACATGCAACAATCGCGGAAGAACAAAAATCAAATTTCTAGTAAGTAACATGTGTAACCTAACTCATGCAACATGAAGACATTTCAGAAAGATGGATAATCAATCACAAAACGAAATCAATTCATGTACCAAAGGTTTGTGCGATTACTGAAAAACCTAAATAAAATATATAATTTGATACTATTTTTGAAAAAAGCTGACTTTTTTTAAAAAAGTGGTAAATACTGAAAACGCGAAAAATCACTGTAATTGTGGCAAATTAATTTCAATAGAGTTGTTGGTTGATAGCTTAGGCAAAACGTGTTGTGAACATAAGAGGATGTATCCTTTTGCAATTTGCTATTTTTGGTAGTGGATTACAAATTGTTTCAGATTTTACTTGAACAGTTAGTAAAAATATTACGATTTTCACTATTTTAAAAGGATAAGCAAACAATTTAGGTCCTATTCTATGTGTTAATCAAAAACAATTAAATTAAGATAGTTCTTAAAATAATTTGCAGAAGCAATGAGGTTTTAAACATTAATTTAAATGGATGTGGTCATTGGCCTCATATTTTTTGTTTCATCTAAAACAAAAGCCGACAAAAATGTGTCTAAGTTTGATTTTAAAACGTTTTGTAACACGTTACCCCTTTAGATAAGCTCTTTGATTAGATAAAGTTCTGACGATTATATGAGGGTTTTACCCTTTTCCAAGGTGAAAATGTATACGTTTTTTTTGGTTTTGCGACTTCCCTGAAAATGCGTGATACATTTTTCTGTTAAAATATAAAAACTAATTTCCGCTTTATATTCTTGGGTTTTTATTTCATTTGTTAACTTTATTGCTCCGTTCTATGAATGCATATACAAACACAGTATCTGAATACATGTTGTAATTTTACGAAAACTGTTATTATACTGGCCACTGAATTTCTAAATTTTACATTAGCGGATACTATCTTATACAAAAAGTATCTCATCACCTACTTTAATTATACCATAGTTGATTCTCTAGTTCATCTTTACAGCATATTGTACATATTTAGTTAGAGATCCTCATTTACATCTTAATAAAACAAAAATACTGGTAAACTTGTTGTTTTGTGCATTTTGTAGCGAAAGATGTCAGTTAGTTGCACAAAATAATTTTTCAAACTAAAATATTTCTTTACTTTTGGAAAACAATGTGATTCCCTTCATTGTTAACGTTCACGTCTAATTCCAGGAGCGATATAGTTAAAACCTTTTTTTAATAATATTCATGTACTTTTATACTTAAAAAGACTATGAAATTTGTCGTGTGATGTAAAATTGTATAGGAAATTTCTTTAATGTCCAGCAATCTTGAAGTTCGCCCAAATTGTGCCTGGGTAACTTCATTATATAAGAGTAAACATGTCGTGGTCTTCAGTAAAAGTCTTTCTGAGTGTTAAATTGACTCTCAAAACCTCAGAAACAAGACCGAATATACGTTAAAATACGGACTCAAATGTAGATCTGTTAGGTCTCTTCGGCATCACTCCATTCAATTCAACCTGACCCCATTCTCAAGGCCAACGAGATCAAGTTTCCCGCGATGGGTGATAACTACGTGAACCGCACACGGTTTGAGTCAAGTGTCTCTTACCCATAGCCCGTTAACAAGCATTATGAACCCCCTAAGCAATCTCTGCCGAAACTTTGCCGGGCAGTGTTCTAAGTTACGCAGGCTCAATGCTTTCAAGGACTGAGGCAACAACAGAGAGGGAAGGCCCGCAGGAAAACGTGTTCCATCTTTTTACAAATCACACTAGGCCCCTTAGGAACATGGTCGGGCTTTCTTTCTCAAAGTACCTCGTTCGCAGTTCAATAAAAGTTCTTCCGCTCAGTGCACATGGAACTGGCCGGCTTGTAAGGCTTGCGTCGTGGATCACTAATACCTATTACATTCGGCATGGGTTATGAACAATGTAAATTGGGATATGCTAATGAAATTCAGCTCTCAATATGCAACTGCCGGCCCATGACCCAAAGTAGTGGACCGAGGTTACAAGTAGGTAAACTCTTTGCGAATTTTGGTATTCACAGAAGGAAACGCTTTCTGGTTATAATATTTTCAAACTAGCTATGTGCGGCAGCCCTCGAAAACCTGATTATTGCAATCCTTGTTCAACTTATTATCCGAAAAAAATTCATCTCAACCGGAAGCTTGGAGTAGCATATGCTTTTCACTGAATATAAAATACAACCAAAAGGTCTGCTTTATAAAGATTCTTACAGGAATAATTCACGCAGAAGTGATAAGGTATTTTATTTGTTCCAAAGTGACGGCTGATACAAAATTTTAAATGTTCTTCTTGTGAATTAATTTCAGTTCGTTGTTCTTTTGACTGTTTTGAACAAGTGCATGCCCCAGAGTTCATGAAATATAGTTTTCTTTGTTTATAATGTTTTAATATTATTAGAAATAAATAAAAAGCGTCAACAAGATCATTCAGGGCAAGCACTTGTCGCTCCTTACTTCCAGCTTCACCGGCATAACAGAGTACGTTAACCAAAGTTGAGAATGGCAGTCTGTTAAAATATTTTAAACTGAATTTTATTTGAATTTATTTGAATTTGAATTTGAATTTATTTTTATTTTATTTTTATTTTATTTATTTGAATTTATTTGAATTTATTTGTCCGGGCCACGTTTTTAACCGATTCTGTACGGTTGCGTGCCAAAAGTGCACTCACGACACTTTTACGTTTTTATTTTAAATGATGGTTAAATTTAAGGCTCTAAAATTAGCTAGAAACGCAGGATATAATTGGTAGAACCTATTTCATAAGACTACACTTATCTTAAGGTAAAATTTATTTCCTCGCATTCATAGTTTGCAGATGGTCATTTATTTTCCAGCATCAACCGCAAAAAAGTCCATATTCAAACGGTCATTTACCTTTTCCAGCTGACTTTTGACGGTTATTTTATTGGCGAATGCCTTTAAAATAGGCAATGACTACCATGCAAGCCATTCATAAGCCTATTTTTAGCTATAATTAGGGTCATTATGTATTTCCATTATAATTAAATAAGTTGTGAAAATTAAGCAAACAGAACGCTTTCAATATAAACTAAAGACAAAAAGTACTCTTCATTTACAGCGTAAAAATATCCAGTATTAATCGGGGAAGGAGACTTTATTCTACGCTGAAAATAAGGGAAGACCTGGGCAAGCCTTCGCTATCAAATACTGGTTCCTTTAGCAACATGGCTTCTTGATGCGGTGACAGAACCATTATTAGCAGCATAATCGACAAGAACCCACAGTAAATGTAGGTTCTTTTATGATCGGATACACTTTGAATTTTTTTAAAGTGAAATTTTACAGGATTACACTATATGAGCACCAGAGAATTCAGCAGACTGCCTTGTCACCAGAAAGTCTACAAGAATTTGCTGGGAAAAAATTAACCTGATGCATGGAACCTGATATTTTAACCATAAAATCTGCTAGGTAGTGGTCACTGAACGATCTCGAGGCATGGAGAGTTTCTTATGCAGTCCAATAAGTCATTTACGTAGGATCCAGTTACATCCCAAACGATAAAATAAACAAAAAACACATGAGTTTATTGTATCATGAGTAAGATTAATATCAAAATGTCAGTCAATTGTCTAGTTGCCAACCCCACATTGCGTTAACTATTAAGCTCAAATCATTTGCTAAAAATTTTGCGAACCATTGTACTTGATCTTTTGTAAGAAAATACTTTTCCTGCTGTTATTTATTGTATTTTACATTTGAACAAGCATTTATGCCTTTTCGGCATGAAAGAATTTCTAAATGAATTTTAGACAAAACATATTCGCTTGCTATTATATTATTTTCACTAAGCTGCATTTATTTGGTTTCAAGTAATATTTAATGAAGGCATTTGGACCGACGTCTGGGCACGTTTCTATCTTCCAAAACGTCAAACAGAACAACCGAAGGTGGTTTGTTGAGAGATTTCACATAACTTCATGTTTAGAAATTCAAATGCGCTTGTCAGATGCAAGTAGATTAGTCTATCATTAAGACAACTGGCAGGCTTGGATAATAAACGCTGCTATAAATGACTATATCAGTCAGAAAAATACATTATCGGATTGGCTTGAACAAAGCTTTGAGTTCACTTAGGTAGACTAGCCTAGCATATTCTTGCTTGTGCGCAAATAGTTCAGGATGACATCATCTCTGTAGAAAGAAAAACATATTATTTGCGAAAAACAGATCATGTGATACAGCTGGCTTCACTTAAACCTTTACATTGTAAACCCAATAGCTTGTAGCTTGCTGTCCATTGTATGTTTGTCAGTCGTGTTTTGGAAATGGTGTTCTTACTGAGAACGCATGTTTTGAGTGGAAATTCTACCTTTGTAGATGGAATCTTTTAATATTCTACATTGCACTCGTCATTATGTACTTGTGTAATCAGGCGGAAAAGTAAATTTGCCAATCAGTCACTTAATAGATTGGCGTCAATAAATTACATTGTTAACGCTTATTTTCCCTCATCTTGTACAATGATTCCCTGTGTGTATAAAATAAACCAATATCCCGTTTATTTTGATAACTTGGGTTGACAGGGCTTGATAAAGCTGCGTTGTTCGCGGATTATGAGACAGTTCGAATGATTATTCTTTTTGAGTACCAGCTGGAATTACCTCAGTTTCTTAATACTGTCTTCGAGTTCACTTAAATGCTTAAAAACGCATCACTAGGTCGTTCTCGTACCGTGGGGTTTTCGTTCAGTGGTTGAAAGTACGTACTTTAGTGTTGCTTGTCATTCTCTTTAGTGCCTTTGGTTTTGCACAAGCACAATCATGCTTCTGTAGGTAGCAAATAGAGTTGCGGTCTCTAAGGTACCATCTGAATCTGGATTTTAGTCATTAACCATATACTCTACGTTACCTAATCTCGTGTTCGGATACCACCTCGAGCGGTTTTGTTCTATCCACACACCTACCAATAAAAACGTCTAAGTGCTGTAGTCCTCTTACTTTTGTGAAAGTTCATTAGGTAGTCAATTATGTTATTTTTAGAAAAACTAATTTTGATAATGCTTTACAAATACAAGGAAAAGTTTCGTTCATTAAAGTATGCACCCAGGATGTCAACACATTTTATAGCTTTTTTGCCGTAGTTTGTTCAATCCAGTTGTGCAAATGCGTTGTTATCCAGAGAAACTGCAGTATTAAAAGGCCTGTTTCCAAGCTAATCAGAGTATACTTCCTTGTGATTGATGAGTCAGGTTTCATGAATTAAAAATGGTTCACATCAGTGCCTGACCACCAAATATTCACAATCAGCCTTTTTGATGAATATTGCGCTCAAGACTGTGTTTGAATGGCTAAACCCTGACAAACCGCTGCGCTCAACTTTAAGGGTTATTGCATTGGATTTCATTCTCATCACACGTTGTTGCAGCTATTCAGTAGATTTACGTGAAACCAAATATCCATCCTTTTCTCTTTACTGACGTCGCCTAGGTGAGTTGGTATTTTTTTCTTGCTATGGGTTAACATACACGGATTTAATTCTTCAGTGAAGTGAGGACGTTTTGTTTCTAGCTGACCGTTTGGCTCAATCTTGAGATCAGAGTCACAAGAATGAAATTTCGCAAACGTATTTGATAAAGATAATGTGGCGCTGACTGATTACGGGTCAGTCTAGAGCCCTCGCAGTCAGCCGCATAGCGAATAGTAACATAAACGTATTATGAAGTACCAACCAAGACAAGGGAGACTAGAATGGCCATTTCTGGCTTAATAGCCGTCATCAGCCAGTCATGCACAATCTAAAGTGTAGAGCAACTAGGATTCATTGCAAAAGTTTTTTGACTCAAATACCAAAGATTGCGGGTTCAAATGCAAGATAATCCACAAGTGGGATTGAGTATGACTGACTGATGACAGCTAATAAACCAAAAATGGCCACTCCAGTTTCCTTTGTCGCTGTCGGTACTCCATCAAACATATTTTATGCGGTGTGCTGTGCAGTAATATAGAGCTAAATTCATTATTTATATTTCGGGTTAAAACGTATAAACGTCAATTTAAAAATGGTAAAAATTGCCTACTTTTAAGGCTTTAAACAAGAAAAATTAAAATAATTTTGAATGAAGATGTATTCGATGGCATATTTCTAACAAAAATTAATAAGGGCCATTATATAATAACAATGTGAAGTAAGAATCTGTCAAATTTGATTATATGTCCCATTACAAATTGTCCATTTAAAATATGCTTTCCATACAGAAATTGACATTACTTCTCACCAAATGCCATCAGTACTATCAACTGAGCCGTTGCGCAGCCGTCTGCTTAGAATGATTAAAATGCTGCGACATTCAAACGATTACCCAGACCTCAGTCTGACTTACCAAGGTCAGCGAAAAAATCTAAAAAAACACCTGAAAGTCGGTCCTCGATGTGATGTTTTAAAATCTTTTTAATCTACACTTTCTTTCGATGTGACCCTGTAAATATGCTTAACAGGGAGAAATAAGCATCAAATGAATACACCTATAGGTACAGAGATACCCGCGTTTTCAGTTCTTCTGTATGCACGTACATCCAAAGGGAGTACTGACAAAGTAAAAAGAGAATGGAATGATTACTTTTATCTCTAATTTATCCGTTGTCTCTCATATGCTCAGCCTGAGGATGGATAAACCTGCGCCTAGCACCCGGTTATTTAATCTCACGGATTGTGTCATTTCGGCCATTGCAAACGACTTCTACCTGGCGACCCTTAGCATAAGACCGGTGGGCGGGACAGCGACTGGCACCTAAGTTAGTTTACTGTGATAGCAAAGTTGCACAAACTAAGTAGTGCTCCTTTAACACCACTCTCCCGGCTGCCAGAGTGACTGACAGAGTTCAACAGCCAGGCGTAACGTGCCACTCACGATACGACCAGTTGGTCACACGATAGGATTGGAAAGAATTGGTTTCTTTGACGACAGAACGAATAAGACATTAATTTGAATGCTGAAACGTAAGTACAACTACAAAGTGCTCCTCAGATTGGGTTGCCATAATAATTAGCGTGTAGCATTATCTCAAGATATTCCAATCACTAAAGGATGATTATTTCAAAAGAACCTTTTTGCAGTCGAATGCAGAGGCCGCAATCCCTTATTTACTTTTGTATTTTTCTTTAATGCCTTTATAAACTCAAATCTGCTTATTAGAATTCACGCATATAAACATACTTAGGCGTACTCCATTTAACCAAATATAACTTCTGTTTATGCTTGAACTTAAAAACTGTATTTCATGGTTTATAAATACTTTTAAATTGCAGATAATCTTGAAACTTACCAGGAGGTGTACTTGCTGCGAATGTTTCCGCAGCCAAACTGTGCCTTAATGATATAATATCAAGTTTTTTTTTATAAAACTCATTCTAAACAGTTCATCAAATTACAGTCTACGCTCATAAACTTTCAAATAGACTTAGTTTCGCCAAATAACAGATTAATTTCTGAGGAAATTAAAAGCCAGTAACTGGTTTCTCACTTGATCGCTTGATATATGGGGCATGTGGGCTTAGCCAGAAATTCAAGAGGAAGAAAAAGATGTCCCCTAAAAATGTAGTAAGGAATCGGTTTACAAAAGACATACAGAAGAAATAGCTTTCATTTCCAAATATCATTTACATTGTCGAGTTGCCTTTCTGGAACTACCTGCTTCTCAATACAAACGGCATGTATAATAACTCAATAAATATGATAACATAGATCTTACTTAGCAATTCGTACACGTTGAAACTTATTTTTTTCTAAGTCTTAAACCGCCTTTTGGAAAGCCCTTCTCTATGTGGTATATAATTTACCTTCAGGTAACCAACGAAAATGCTTTCATTTTAAGATGAAAATCTACGGAACTTTAGAAACAGTGACAATTTTCATTAAATTTTTACAGAAACCCTGAAAGTCGTTCTTAGTAAGAAAAGGTTTAGATAATGAAGCCATACCTTTTTATTATCATGCTAAGGAAATGTAGCATTATCATTCGCGGTTGTTGCCACATAAATGCGCAGGTTTTTGGCCACTGTTATGTACTCTCTGTAAAAGTATCGTTAAAAAGCATTAAATTTTCCCATTTATTTCGATGCACCGATAAATTAAAATGTATTGCATGAAACACGTATAATATATCGCTGCTTATACTCATGGAGTAGCCAATCGTGTCATCTTCAAATGTTGTACTATATGAAAGGACAAATTTCGATGTTAAAAAGTTTACAACAATAACGCTCTTGAAGACCGTAAAATTTACACTAGTGCAGCATAGATCCTATCCAATTTATAATGCCCCAGGAAATAAAAAATACAGCCTATATCCATTAAAAAATATTGTTAACCAAAATAGATATTTTTAAATGGCATAGATGAACTTTTAATTTTTCGTACATACATTTTGATTTAGAAATGCAAGTAAAAGGACAAACATAACTTTAACAATTTTGTGAGCAGAAAACCTGTTTGAAGCTGAAAGTTACCGTTTTTGAGAGGAAACAATGAGAAGGCATACATGTCTAATAAATGGCTATGCAAAAATACTTTTTGCATGTTCTTTTTATAAAATATATTTGAATTTATCTGTTTATACAAATAAGTGGAAAAAATCAGCATTAACCAGTAATCGCTTTTAGCAAAAATTAACTTTGAACTGTGTAAGCTCCTGATATTTTGGACAAAATTATGAAATTGATTTTCAATTCAAAAACATTCAGTAAATGGTTTTGTAACATTAACTAACGTGCAAAATAATCCCAAGATATTTCAGACGCAACAAAATACAGGTTTCTAAACATTTTTGGTTCACTGAAATAACTGCATTGCAGTTTTAGACGTATGGCATTTCTAATTGATATTCAACTTCTCTCTATATTTCATAATTTTGTGTAAAATGAGCACAAAATATTCCCTTTTGCATTCTTTTCCTATAACCAAACATCCTCTGTACAATGAGGAGCGTGTAAATTTCCTATACAAAGAGCATGAACAGTTCGGTTTCCTACTAGGTTTAACTTATTAGATTTTTTAAGGTTCTGACAGATATACTGTTGCATTTCTGTATCTGGCCATTTAATACTGCTATCCATACATAGAACAAAATATTTCACGTCAAATGAAACATTTTATTAGCATTGTATTACGTGTTCTAATCGCGTAGAGAAATATTTGATTTTAATAAGACAAGTAATATAAATCACGCAGTTTTTACACTAAATGCAAGTGTAATCACTGTTCTTGTTCATAATTTTTTGACATCTTAATAGATTTATTAATCAAAAATCGTTACTTTTTCTTATGTAAAATATTTGACGAATATGTAATTTTCTACCAAATTAGTAAATAAGGGAATATTTAATGACATAGTTTTATAGCCTATATTTTAGAAGGAGAGGAATGAGACACAATCGCTGGAACATTTTAATGGCATGTTTAAAAGCCATATGTTTTGAACTCTTGAACACATCATCAGAGACAACTGCAGTTTACACATAAAGGTATCACTGCTAAATGGGAATAAGCTTTCTATTTAAATAATTATTTTTGACAAGGTATTTTTGCTGGTTATCGCAAAAAAAGCTCGCTGATAAGCGTCATTCGGTCGTGCGTGAATTATCTTAAGATTTAACTTAAGGATACGTAATACAACAATTCCAGGATGGCATTTATTCAAACAAAAAAATATTTCAGAATTTTGGTTGACGTTTCATGACACAAAAAAATCTGCCCTTAGTAATCATGCATAATTTGAAATACATTTCAACATTGCAGTAAACATTGCATGAGCTAGATTAATGGTTGTATATTCGGACAATTTTGTAAGTTGATAGATATCCTATCACACATCCACACATAACTTTGTGTTTCTCAAATAAATGCCGTCAATATATACAAGGAAGAAATGCATAATAATCACCGCAAACTAGAAACAATTTTTCAGTCAACAATGCCAAATGAATGGGGTTCTTAGTCCTACGTCACACCAAAAGCAGGTTACCACCACTAAAGTCCCAAATATCACAAAAATACTCAAACGATCTTTTGACTGTAAGCTAAGCGTCAAATCGTACTGTCTAAACCAAAGACACTGAAAGTTGCTTTTGTGTCATTTTAAAGATCACCTGGATCTTTAAGCATCTGAAGTAATTAGTTTAGTCTAAATTTTCAGGACCAAAACCGAACTCACTCCCGGAGACAGCAACTATGCGAAGATGCAGTTGCGATGCCGTCACCCTCCTCAGAGGAACTAGTAAACTGCGGCCTCCCTATTCACTTTCCATATATTGCTTGGATAGAATAAGTAATATTGCGGGAACACCTGGGCAAACCCTCTTCCGCTGATGGTATAATTGAGCAAATTTACCAGGTAATAATCGTTACACTAACCACCAACGATGATGAAAATGGAGCACGAGAGTGGGGGGCTTCCAGCCAAGCAATGTATTCAAAAAACGGTCAAAGACCAACATGGAAAATGCGGTTATCATTTCATAAGGTAACCCATCAACTGTCCAGATTTGAAAACAGATGTGATCTCTTCAATGTTTTAACAACATTCTCGAAAGGAACTTTATTCCTTCTTTTCCGTTGATCATTTATTATTGCAGCACAGCGTTTTTTTATTCTCAAAAGGTAAGATAAAGCCAGGGAAGATTTAAACCCTTCACCGCTACATACCAACCAAGCAGCCCATTGTAGTCCCGAAGATAAAACTGGAGACCTTATTTTTTTCAAATGGGTATCAGAACGCCGGTGCTTTATTGTGAGCGCAAGGTTATCTAGTCAGAATTATCGTTGAGGATATGAAATCCTCTGTCATACAGTAAAAAGTTTTAAGGTGAGACAAGGCGAATTGCTGCAGCACTAGATATTGAAATGGCACAGCTACAAGGCACAACAGGACCAAACACATAAGAGACTGATTTGAGCCCAAAGAGCATTTGGGTGCATGTATTTTTATTCAGTGCGAATGTTGCCCTTGTAATAACACGGTCAGGCTGAACGCATAATCTAATCGAGCATACACGAGAACAAACTAGTTGTGCGAGGAGTTGGCGAATTATTCAAAAGTTGCAGCCAAATCCGATCCATGTCGCACGTTTAACTTGCTCATCTCGTAAGCGAGTCAGGCCGGGATTTAATCAAGACAAAGGTTTCAAATGAGATTTCAATCAATCAATAAAGAATCCAGTTTATATATACCATTCCACAGTCATGTTCAGATTTACGGCACTGATATCTGATTGTTGCTTGTTCTCACGCTGGATTCTATCATGAATTTTAACTCTTCACAAATAATTCCGGTTCAAATATCATTCCCTTCCTTCCTTCCTTACTTGCACTTATGCCTGGAACTTAAACATTATTCCTATTCGAAAATAACAAATGTCAAAGATTGTGACCAAAGTTTGAGAATCGGAAAGTTCCGCGTTTGTCTTCATAGCAAACGTCCAGTTTTCGCACCTATCCTGTGTATAAAAACACTGTCTTTTTACGTGACGAACTTTTTCCAGTCCATCATTAGCAAAAATCCCTTAGATAAATAAAACATTATCACCTTCATTAGGGACAAGCAGTCAGTCAGCAATTTTCTTTTCATTACTTTAGATTGGCTTGAGATTAGAGACAACAAAGCATGGAGAGAATATGTTGGAAACAACATTAATGGGAGTGGAGAGGGGAAGGATTTGGAGTGGTCCTTAGAAGATGGAGAAGTCCTTCACAGCTTGTCGGAAAAAGAATGAGGTTTAACTTCGCAAGAAGCTCCAAGTAAAAAACACACGCACAAGGTAGTGATAGTGAGCGCTAGCGCTAGTGGTGAGCTCAAGATGGGTGCTCCACTTAAATGTCTAAATTACCAGTTTCCCGACACACTGTCCATATTGATTCCTATGTCATGAAATGTATACAAAATATCTGAAAAGTATTTTTGATTCAAAAAACTTTCTAAAGCAGGGTTGCTTTACTTATTGCGTTGAAACCTTATCCCTAAATATTTCTGCCAATTAAGCATGCCTTTTCGATCGAGTTTATTTCGGAGCGCCTGCAAAATGTTTTGCAAAAATGGTTACTAAAATATCAATTATTTTTATCAATGATTTTGTTTTCTTATAAATTAATATATATTTGAATGAAAATATGCACAAAGGGATGCTTTATTATGCCTGTTTTTTAGCAAGTGACATCTACTTAAAAATCTAATATTTGAATAAAAGGCAACTTTAAGTTGTAAAAATGTTTCCAAATAAACAGATAATTTTGAACTCTACCAGTCGTTACACTGGCCTTCAAGGTTTCCAAACCACATGCGGCAAACATTCTGTGTAAAGAAAAGCATGCATTTCTCTACACTATGTGGAAGAGATCACATACTTTTCTGAATATTTTACAGTACATTTAGTTCATTTTTAAAAAAATTATAAGCATCGTTAATAGTTTGAGTTAAACAATGTGTTATAAATGAAAATTTAATGGCCTAAAAAATTGCATAATAAGAAAAGTTTTAAAACCAAATGTTGCTTTTACTTTTATTATAACATTTGAAGAAGACACAATTTGCTAAAACAAAATATAACAAAGGATAAATTTATATACATTTTCGATAAAAAATATTTGAATTTATAAGGGGAGTAAAAATAAGTGAGAAAAATATATACTACAGTAGATTTCCTAACTCATGAAATGTCTATATCAGAATTTGAAGCAGTAGCAGGGCAGGCATTTTAAGGTGTAAGTTCTATTTGATGTATTAAATTTATGAAGAAAAAGCTGTTTAATAATAAAGAGATCACTTCAGATCAGTTTATGCATGGGTAAACGGGACTGAATGGGGCAAAATCCTTCGTTTCTTGCTATCCAGGAATTAATCTACATTATTACAAGCTACAGGTTAAAACGTTTTGCTTTTATGCGCAGTACTATGAATGAACATTAATATAAGCCGGAAAACGGAGAACGGTAAATTTGGTTTTGTTTTCGCAAAAATTAGATGAATGCATATTTGAGAGTTTACATTTTTTACGGCAAAGGGATGACAAATTTTGTTTAAAAAATCAATTTTTGCAAAATTATGGCGTTTTGTACCAAAAAACGCTGTTAAATATATTTTGTGAATGCACTTTGTTTTACCACACCGATAGTTAGGAAATTAAACGCGCATATATACGAGACGCGATGATACACCGCGACTTTTTCTCAAACATGGCGTACGCGAAGCCTGAAAAGACAATTTCGGTCTGCAGTTGACACTAAATGAATAAGGAAATTTAAAACGGAAGGGAGAGAATATTCACATTTCATCGCAAAATCTGAGTATATATTCGACCACTTTTTTGTGTGTTTGAATGCTTAGAAATAGACTGAGAAGTAAGCAAATATATCGAAAAGCACTTCAAAAGAAAGAAAAACGAGAGTTCTTAAATTTTCAACAGAAACTGTATCCATACTTTTCAGTGAAGTCGAACATTTGGTAAAACGCTCCTAGTTTTTTCTTGACTTCCCTTATCAAAAACGTTAATTACGCAGGAATTCGACAGTGAAACATCAAATTAAAGCACTTCTAAAAAAGGTAACTTATAGGAAATTTTTTAACTAATTATAGGCATATATTTTTCCAGCTTTTGCTGTTGACGTTGATTTTGCATGGCAGCGAGTTTTCATGTTTGTGTGAGTCTACAAATATGACCCAGGCGGCCGTCTGCATTAGAAAGAATGCCCAAAAGGTTACTGCTTCGGTAAATGCTTTAAAGAAATATGTTATTTTGAGGGTTTTACCAAACACATCAAACGGAATGTACATTTATGGGCAGTCGACGTAAAACACTGAAAATCGTAAAGAATTCGCCTCATTTTCAAAGACTTTCTGCAATTCATCGTAATAGAAAACTGGAAATATTTATAGAGAAATTTAACAATAGAATAGTCCTGTTTATATACCCCAAATGTTACGTTTACGATTGCACCTGACAATTCTATTTAAATTTATTAGTCATTGACCGACCTGTGAACATGGAAGCTTATGAAATATTATATTCCTGTGACGTCCCTATCGGCGCAATGAAGCAAAAATCTGCTTGCCTTGGTCAAAAAATCTAAGATTGTATACAAACGGAAGTAAAACGACAAATTCTTGTGAAACGGTGCTGGAATATACACTTTCATGTTAGGCTGCTTGATGACGGCCATACTTTACGTTGCGCTTAATCTAGAGGAATATGTATGTGAAAAACTCTAAAAAAAGACTATTTTCAAACGTAATTTAGCTTTTTATGCTTCCTATACATTTAAAACTTCAGTTTACTCAACTAGGTCAATTTTCCACATTTTCGTAATCTGTACCTATTTTAAAAAAATTAGCATTTCTGGACAATTTTATATTAATTTTTAAACAACAAATCAAAAACAAATTCCAAATTTTGGTGGACATTTTATGAGAAAATGAGTCAACTGTAGGTTGTTTTTTTCCAAGTGCTAAAAAAATTCCCTATGCTTCGCTTTGTCTAAATTTTATCTCCATACTGACTTTTCAAGCACTCATTTCACAAATAACGGAAAATTGCTCTCAATTCACTTCAAAATTTAGAAAACTTTCTGGGAAATTCATATTCAATACATAAACCAAAGCCACCGAAATTTCCAATATGTGAATTAGCAGGGATAGTTATTTATTAGAGCATCTTGGCAGATCAGAATAATTTATTCATTTTCTGGTGGATTGCTTAGGAAATCCTTATTATATAGTCAGTTAACTGTAGGAGAATTGGTGGATTTCACACGTTGAATTCGGTTGAGTGGGTCACTTGACCCAAGTGCAATTAAATGCACGGCTCCCGGTGAGGCCTCATAGCTCAGTTCGCGAAAGCTTTGACTGTACTTAAGCCTTCTCCTTGTTGTAGTTTTTTTGAATACCACCGAGATCACTGAAGATTTCACAACTGGTTAAAATGAATTATTCAAATCTGCCAAAATCCTCTATTAATTAATTGTAACTGGTAGTAATCTGGTTCATTCTAGATGCTGTATCAGAATTGGTGCTTTCCAAACGTTGCAGTAAGCTGGGTGGGAAATTCGACCTAATTGTGATTTAACTCACGGCTCCGAGTGGGGGCCTCGTTGCTCAAGTGACTAGAGGGTCGGCTGTCATGGGTTCGTATCCAACCGAAGCCACCGCATTTTTCACAACTGGGCCAAATTAATTATTTAAATCTTTGGAAGATCCCCTAATTAAATGGTAATTTACCACAAAAGAAATATTCTAAATTTGGCACTTTCGAAATAAACCTAGATAATGTTAGTTGAATGCCCGCGCAAGTTCGATTGTCGTATTTGAAGAAATATTCTTAAGGGTAAGTACAGCGAGGTTCACGTAATAACCGAAGCAAGTTGTCCTTCCTTCTTAGCGCTTACATACCTTGACTCCATTCGGGGTAAGGATAGGTTATGCAAGTCATATGAGTTTAGGGTACATTCATAACTACTATATAGATTTTAGAAGGCCCAGTTTGGTTGAGTATTTCCTAGCTACGTAAAGCAACTCTCCGTGCGTTAAACACTACATTCATACAAAAACTACCAACATATTGTTTTCTTGGGATATGTGCTGGTCAAATTCCTTTTCTCGAGCGTTATTTGATTTTTTTAATGACCACACTCCAGTTTGTCGGTAAATATAAGCCTAGGGGATGTGTTTTTCCGGACCTTAATTTTTTTAGGATTAATTGCACACATTCCGCTGCCAGTCAATTGTGAGGTCTCACACGCACAACCCATACTACTACCGTTGGCAACTTACACGATTCTGGAGTAAGTGGTGATTAGGGGGCATACATAATCTACCGTTTACCGATTGGGCAAACAACTTCTGCCGAAGGTCTGAAAAGGCGAAAACTGGAAAGGTTTATGTTTACTTATAGGTTGTAATTTATATCTCTAGAAACGTTTTAGAATAGCTCATTCAACAATCAATGGTATCCATGGGGCTATGAACTTGCAACCCAGCATCCCTATGTGATTTAGTTCGCGCCCACGTGACTGCTGTTTAAAGGTTTGAATAGCTCATTTGCAAGGTCTGAAATGTAGCCTGCGCATCCAGAGTATCAGTGGATCGATGGTACGTTAATAACGCTCACGATCAACACGATCGTCCCAATAGCTTTCTTACACAGAACTCGGAATGGGCGTATATATTACGGGCAACTCAGATGGTTTGTGTGTTGGAATGGTTGTATTTTACTAAATCACTGAAACTGTTGTGGTACCACTCATGACGCCAGTAAGCGCCTTTGTTAGCTAGGTGGCATGATAAAGTTGTGGAGAGCGGTGTTCATTTTGCTCACGTGAACAAAATTAATGTACACCTGTTCATGCAATCTATTCTGCCATGACTGGTTATTCCTGTCAAAGATATTGATGATTATCTTAGATCGTTGGCAGAATACAGTTAGATGACGCTATCAGAAAATGTTATGAAGAATTTCCATAACTATGCTCAAACAGATTTTTACAGCATTATGAAATGCATTTTCTCTGTGTCCTCTTTTGATTCCCAAAAGGCAAGGCAAACATTGCAAAGTAAACCTTTTCTGGTGACCTAAATGTAGCAACCTATGAAAAAGGGAATCAATGAAGCGGTTGCGTATGAAAACGTCGTCTATTCCACAAAAGTAACGAAAACTGGTACATTCCACGAAATAAAATATGTGAAACCAAAGTCAACCAGTTTTTCTAACCATACCAGATTCTTGACAAGAAAAAAATATATATCTTTTTTTCGACTCAACTTGAGAACAAGGGCAACGTCTATACTAAAGTAGCAAACACTTTCTGAAGACGTGTTCAAAACTCGTGGCTATTTTCCAACCGCCAAAATATGCGCAAAGTTGTCTGGTCCGATGTTTTTTGATATTTAAGATTTAGTAGGGTTTATTCATTTGGATACATGGAAGCAGTATTCAGGTCGTTACATACGTCATTCAATGTGCCAAAATTTTCGAATGCTTTGGAATCAGTCCCAAACCGGCACCCGCGCATGTACGAAAGCTTGAAATTTATGTGAACAACACCATGCAAATTGAAAACTAAGAGTAATATTGCTTCGTTCAGAATTACCAACTTTAATTAAAAGTCGGCAATTTGTGAAAACCTGCTAAATTCCTGTAACGATGACTTATAAAATTAAAAAGAATTTTCAAATGAAATTTTGAAAATACAATTTTGCGTTTGCCGATCCAGGCGAAAATGCGGTTCCCAGGAAGAGGTTGACGTGAGTGTTTGGACGTGAACTGTATTCCCCAAATTTTGCTGATTCCAACAGTCTCGTAAGATGGGTTCGAGTTCCAATCCGAAACTCACGTCCTTAGAAGTAGTTTCTATAAACGGGAAGCACATTCTGGAATAATATCCATGCAAGTTTCATCTGCTAAAATGCCACGGAAGTTTCTCCCAACCGTC
This sequence comes from Schistocephalus solidus, assembly GCA_017591395.1. NCBI lineage: Eukaryota > Metazoa > Platyhelminthes > Cestoda > Diphyllobothriidea > Diphyllobothriidae > Schistocephalus > Schistocephalus solidus. Next base: position 344,204 of record WEDG01000683.1, on the reverse strand, counting down.
CGCATTCCCACTGTTAAATTGCTTCGGACTCAAGTGCCTGGAGTAATACGATCTAAGTGATTTTTCTGTTTTAACTTAGCGTTCACAAATAAGCTTGACGTACTGCGTTTCGAATCCGGAGTATGGCGGTCCGAGACGTGTACAGCCAACAACCAGGCGCCTTTAAGCGAAAAGTTTCCACCAGCTTGCGAGTATAATTTCAAATAAATTGGCAAGTAAGGACGTCCTTAATGCTAAAATTGGCAGAATAGGTCGAGGTTGGTTGATGTAACTGCTCTGGATTCGTTTGTAACGTGAAAAACGGAACCATTCGGCTTATAGTTATCAAAACTATGCGTCTACATACAACGGTATGTAAACCGAAGTCACTTTTTCATTCCAATTGAATTACGAAACCAAATTGGGAAGCTTTCATGATGAAACACATTGCATTCTGCTATCGTTGTGCATACGTTTAAAGGAATTTATCATGTCAAATGAGCAAAACTTAGGAAATACGAACAGTGAGCCAACTCATACTACTATGATTATCTTAAAATGACCACCTAAATCCAAAAGAAACTGGCTGGCTTGTAAAAGCTTATAAGTCAGAAACAATCAAACTCCCTCTTTGTTTGTCCTGTCATCATTATTTATCACTGGCCCCCTGTGCTAATGCCTAAATTTGCTTCATAAAATGGGAGGGTCTCGAATTATGATCATTAAAAGTCCATCCAATCGTAGTTAATGTATCCAATAGTAAGAGACCAGATAGCGAACATAAGTTGGAATTGTACACCATTAATAACTGAATATTCTGGATTAAATTCCTCCACCCTGCAAATCCTAGATTGGCGTGATGACAGTTAGTAAGCTAGACTTGCTCATCTCAGTCCATTTTGTCAGTCCTCCCCTTATGCGTTGTATATAGTCATCTCTGTGGTAATACGTTATACCAATCTCCGGACATATATATATATGATAGTGTGCGGCTCACCGATCTGCTTAAGGAACATTTATAATCCATTGTGCCCTGGAACTCAGACTAGAGCCCTCACAGGCAGTCACATAGCGAAGTGAAGCAGATGTTGCAAATGTGGAAACGACAAAGACAAGGGAGACCGGAATGGCCATTTCTGGCTTATTAGCCGTCATCAGCCAGTCATAACCAATCCCAAGTGTGAAACACCTGGGATTCGAACCTGCAACCTTTGGTAATTGAGTCAAAAGCTCTACCATAGAGCCACGGGCTCGTTGCTTTGTCGGTTGCAATCGGTAATATGATGATAGTGTGTGGCTCACCGATCTGCTTGAGGAACATGCATGTTCCTTTGTGCCCTGGAGCTCACATTAAAGCCCTTGCATACGGTCGCGTAGCGACGTGAAGCATATAATTTTTAATTTCAACCGACAAAGACAAGGGAGGCCAGAATAGCCATTTCTAGCTTATAAGCCATCACCAGACAGTCATACATAATCCCAAGTGTGGACCACCTGGGCTTTGAACCCGCAACCTTTGGTAATTAAGTCAAACGCTCTACCATTGAGCCACGGGTTCGTTGCTTTGTCGTTTGCAATCGGTAATTTGATGATAGTGTGTGGCTCACCGATCTGCTTGAGGAACATGTATGTTCCGTTGTGCCCTGGAGCTCACCTTAGAGCCCTCGCAGGCGGTCGCATAGCGACGTGAAGCATATGATAGAGCGGAACCGACAAAAACAAGGGAGACCGGAATGGCCATTTCTGGCTTATTGGCCGTCATCAGCCAGTCATATCCAATCCCAAGTGTGGCACACCTGGGATTCGAACCCGCGACCTTTGGTAATTGAGTCAAAAGCTCTACCATTGAGCCACGGGCTCGTTGTTTTGTCGGTTTCGATCCGGAATATGATGAAAGTGTGAGGCTCACCGATCTGCTTGAGGAACATGTATGTTCCGTTGTGCCCTGGAGCTCACATAAGAGCCCTCGCAGGCGGTCGCATAGCCACGTGTAGCATATGATAGAATGGACCGACAAAAACAAGGGAGACCGGAATGGCCATTTCTGGCTTATTGGCCATCATCAGCCAGTCATACCCAATCCCAAGTGTGGCACACCTGGGATTCGAACCCGCGACCTTTGGTATTTGAGTCGAACGCTCTACCATTTGAGCCACGGGCTCGTTGTTTTGTCGGTTGTGATCGGGAATATGATGATAGTATGGGGCTCACCGATCTGCTTAAGGAACATGCATGTTCCGTTGTGCCCTGGAGCTCAGACAAGAGCCCTCGCAGGCGGTTGCATAGCGACGTGTAGCATATGATAGAATGGAACCGACAAAGACAAGGGAGACCGGAATGGCCATTTCTGGCTTATTAGCCGTCATCAGCCAGTCATACCCAATCCCAAGTGTGGCACACCTGGGATTCGAACCCGCGACCTTTGGTATTTGAGTCGAACGCTCTACCATTTGAGCCACGGGCTCGTTGTTTTGTCGGTTGTTATCGGGAATATGATGAAAGTGTGCGGCTCACCGATCTGCTTGAGGAACATGTATGTTCCGTTGTGCCCTGGAGCTCACATTAGAGCCCTCGCAGGCGGTCGCGTAGCGACGTGAAGCATATAATTTTTAAGTACAACCGACAAAGACAAGGGAGGCCAGAATAGCCATTTCTAGCTTATAAGCCATCACCAGACAGTCATACATAATCCCAAGTGTGGACCACCTGGGCTTTGAACCCGCAACCTTTGGTAATTAAGTCAAACGCTCTACCATTGAGCCACGGACTGGCTAAATGGCTCGCTAAGCATTTGAAGAAGCTGGTAGACGGCTCAGAACACACAGCCGTATCCTCAACGCACTTCCTAGAAAAACTCCGAGGCATTACAATCGCCCCTGACGAGATAATGGTGTCCTTTGACGTCGTCTCCCTATTCACATCCATCCCAAAAGAATTGGCCATGAGAGTCATCGATGACCTTCTGGACAGAAGGTACAACGATGAACACGCAATGACACGCAATGACACGCAATGACACGCAATGACTGGCGAGGGAAGTCATCGAAGCTTGGCAGTTAGACGCCAACTCTATCAACCGCAGCATTGACCTACCAGTGCCCTATGAGGCCGTCAAGCACCATTGGCGCACGAGGGGAGGACCAATGAGAAACGAGGCGGCTGGACCTACCGCAAGTGAGCACGAAAGACCCCCCTTTTTAAACCATGTAGTTCCCCTATGCTCTATCTCCGATGATGCGCTCGAGTATGAGTGTGAAACGTCAGACAAGTATACCTTCTACCCCAGAGATCGCCTTATCTTCTCCTTCCATATATGTATATATATGTATATGTATATATATATATATATATATATATGTATATATTTATATATATGAGAAAAAGAGGCGATAACGGGAACCATGGTTATATTGTCCTGACATTTCAAAATCAAACAAGATTTTATCGTCGGAGGTAAGTATTGTACCGCGCCGCACAGTATTTATAGGTGGTAACATTACGGTTAATACGGGATTACTAAGGTTTTCTAAATTGCTTGGAAGAGAGGCCGGGTTTGGGTTTTAGCCCCTCTGTCATCATGCTGTTTGATGAGGAGGTAGGTTTTTCACCCTTGGCGATCATCCTTGACCTATACACTGGGCCCGTGGTGGATGGGGGATGGCGGGTGATGGCTTGCTCTCAATCTGGTAGGTGTCGGCGTTCACACGTTGGCAGTAGTCATCAGTACCCCCATTGTCCGAAGCTGCCATCCCAGGCTGTTAATCTTGGTTGTGATCGCACCTCCATGTGTATTAGCACCTACCGGATAAGTGGTTGAGCTGGCCGAGGCGATAACTGTTCCTTTGTCGGGTCTGGGTTATGTTGCGATTGCGTGCGTGTCCACCATGGACTCACCGATGTTCGGATGCACGTTAGGCTCATGTTCACGTTGGCTCTTTTGATCATTGAGCTGCGTCCATAGGGTTTGGTAGGCCGTAGGAAGCGTCACACAACAAACTTATTTGGGAAGTGCTATGAAACTTTAATAAGCAAATAATCTACGCTGGTTCCCAAGGTAGTCGTTCAACAGTGTGTTTTGTATGCAGAAACAGTTAAATTAAAAGTTTGACTAAAAAAGCATTACTTCTGAGTCCAGATTGGCTATCACCAATGCAATGTGCCGATTTAGGCACCATTTATCCAAATGACAAGAATTCAAATCCCTTTATAAATGGGCGTAAGCCATAAAATTCAAGCTTTAACCCATTAAAATAAGTGTTCAATTTCTGTTGTTGGCATGGCAACGTTGCAGCCAAATTATATTTGTGAAGGCGTGAAGAGACCGATGTTCGTGTTTGGCCGCAATTCTTCACCTTGCAACTGCTACATAGGATCTTGCAAACGACTTCATTTTTTATCTAAACGGCCATTTCTATGCTAAGCCTGTACAAACTGGTTTTGCAGTTTCGTCGTAAGTTTGTGGGGCAGATACATTTGGTGCTTCCTCAGGTGTGTTTTAATGAGTTCAGATACGTTCTTAATGCCTGGAAATGTTCACCAGTTTTTAGTTTGAGCACTTGGTCGTACTAACAATATTGTCCCTTATCCTTTTTTAAAGTCCCGATGTCTCATGCATAGGTACACCAAACCTCTAGGGTAATCGTGGCTTGAAAAAAGGTTTAAACATACAAGTTCAATTTGGTCGTGTTTCTTGGTAGAACAGGGTGGTTTTGATCGAAGTATGAGGGTGTTAACAGTGCTTCGTTTGTAAGCAACAGGGAGGTTGCTCGCGTAATCGAGGATAACTTTCGCATCCATTTTTTCTCTTTAAACTGATTTTTGAAGGGTTCCGTCAGTCATTCACTCTACTAGGACATCAAGAAAAGGGAGTTACTTGTCACGGTATCGTCCAGTTCATAATACTGCGCAGTTTTAGTCCGTCTTTTTTAACAATGACAAACGTGTCATCCAAGTAGCGAACCCATTACTTGCGGTTAACCCGTGGTATGGCAGTAGCTTGTTACTTTGCATTATTACTTCAGCCAGAAATCCAGAGATGAGTGACCACATAGGGTCTCCCTTTCGCTTTTAATAGATATTGTGTTAGAACGAAAAAATCGTTTCCAGACTTCGGATTAAGAGTTCAAGCAAGGCAGGTGTAGGAACATCCAAGTCATAGACGTAAAGGAATTCATCTGTATATTGCCTTGCCTAATCTAGTTTCATAGATGTAAAGAGAGAAATAGCATCGAAAGATCGCATTATTTCATCCGCTGCAGCGGTGAGACCTCGTAATTTGTCCATAAACTCTATAGAGCTGTCAATGAATGTTTCACTTTTCTTAACAATGGATTTAATTGAAGGAAAAGCCACTGATAAATCTTATAATTGGGTGCACCGATTAACGATTCTGTCGAGCGCAGGGGCACTTCTTGTGTGTGAACCTTAGATAGTCAATATATTTTAGCATTGTTCAGTTCGGTTTGGCTCAAGGATTTGGCAATATCTATTGATAGTTCCTTTTTTATTTTTAGACAATTTAGTACTTTTTCAATTAATGAACTCTCCGTTTTGATTGTATCTACGTTAAGATATATATATATATATATATATATATATATATATATGGCAAAGACGTTATACCGTACTTCCGACATATATATACTAGCTAAAAGCCCAGACACGTGTTTTGCCGATGTCGGAAGTACGGTATAACGTCTTTTCCATATAAGATTCATACTACTTGAAGTACTACTTGTTTGTAGAATAGGCATTACGTGGTTATTCGACAGTGGTTAATTGTCTTCGACCCAAATGTTCATTCAAATTTCGGATCTGACCCTAAAAAGTCATGTCCGAATCACCTGACTCCATTTCCTGCACTTAATAATTTCAGAAATTATTCACCCGATATATATATATATATGTATATATATGATAGTATGGGGCTCACCGATCTGCTTAAGGAACATGCATGTTCCGTTGTGCCCTGGAGCTCAGACAAGAGCCCTCGCAGGCGGTCGCATAGCGACGTGTAGCATATGATAGAATGGAACCGACAAAGACAAGGGAGACCGAAATGGCCATTTCTGGCTTATTAGCCGTCATCAGCCAGTCATACCCAATCCCAAGTGTGGCACACCTGGGATTCGAACCCGCGACCTTTGGTATTTGAGTCGATTGCTCTACCATTTGAGCCACGGGCTCGTTGTTTTGTCGGTTGTGATCGGGAATATGATGATAGTATGGGGCTCACCGATCTGCTTAAGGAACATGCATGTTCCGTTGTGCCCTGGAGCTCAGACTAGAGCCCTTGCAGGCGGTCGCATAGCGACGTGTAGCATATGATAGAATGGAACCGAAAAAGACAAGGGAGACCGGAATGGCCATTTCTGGCTTATTAGCCGTCATCAGCCAGTCATACCCAATCCCAAGTGTGGCACACCTGGGATTCGAACCCGCGACCTTTGGTATTTGAGTCGAACGCTCTACCATTTGAGCCACGGGCTCGTTGTTTTGTCGGTTGTGATCGGGAATATGATGATAGTATGGGGCTCACCGATCTGCTTAAGGAACATGCATGTTCCGTTGTGCCCTGGAGCTCAGACTAGAGCCCTCGCAGGCGGTCGCATAGCGACGTGTAGCATATGATAGAATGGAACCGACAAAGACAAGGGAGACCGGAATGGCCATTTTTTGGCTTATTAGCCGTCATCAGCCAGTCATACCCAATCCCAAGTGTGGCACACCTGGGATTCGAACCCGTGACCTTTGATATTTGAGTCGAACGCTCTACCATTTGAGCCACGGGCTCGTTGTTTTGTCGGTTGTGATCGGGAATATGATGATAGTATGGGGCTCACCGATTTGCTTAAGGAACATGCATTTTCCGTTGTGCCCTGGAGCTCAGACTAGAGCCCTCGCAGGCGGTCGCATAGCGACGTGTAGCATATGATAGAATGGAACCGACGAAGACAAGGGAGACCGGAATGGCCATTTCTGGCTTATTAGCCGTCATCAGCCAGTCATACCCAATCCCAAGTGTGGCACACCTGGGATTCGAACCCGCGACCTTTGGTATTTGAGTCGAACGCTCTACAATTTGAGCCACGGGCTCGTTGTTTTGTCGGTTGTGATCGGGAATATGATGATAGTATGGGGCTCACCGATTTGCTTAAGGAACATGCATGTTCCGTTGTGCCCTGGAGCTCAGACTAGAGCCCTCGCAGGCGGTTGCATAGCGACGTGTAGCATATGATAGAATGGAACCGACAAAGACAAGGGAGACCGGAATGGCCATTTCTGGCTTTTTAGCAGTCATCAGCCAGTCATACCCAATCCCAAGTGTGGCACACCTGGGATTCGAACCCGCGACCTTTGGCATTTGAGTCGAACGCTCTACCATTTGAGCCACGGGCTCGTTGTTTTGTCGGTTGTGATCGGGAATATGATGATAGTATGGGGCTCACCGATCTGCTTAAGGAACATGCATATATATATATATATATATATATATATATATATACAGAGTTCACAACGGAAAAAGAAGCAAAAGATAGGCATCCTTGCGCAGCATCTTCCGTTCTCTACCTTTGCTTCCCAATCTGATTCAATTTTATGACAGAGGCAAGCGCACCAGAGACGTAGTAAGGCACAGTGTCTGACAGAGGGAAAATTTTTTTCTACACGTACCACACACGCCTTATTCTCGTATGACGGGTCACTTTTTCGAAAACAAGCAGAGTAGCCTGCGAGGCTTCTGATAGACTATAAAGTACCTTATGCAATATAGACAATGTTTTTTGACCGGGTGATGCCAAGAGCAAATAAGATCATTATAAATTTGCCTTGACATCCGGCTACAAAACAGGACAGATGAACTATGCGTGGATGCAGGAGACAGATGGATCCTGCCAATCTGGGGTCCCTATGAAGCAAGGAGTTTATATTTCGTAGAGTTTCGACCAACTGGATATGAAAATTGAAACAAGGAGCAAAAATCTCTTTTTATACGTTGCTTTTACTGTGAGAGAGACGAAAGCTTTATCGCCCTAATTTAGCTGTTTGAGCCGAAAGCAGTTTTTAATATGTTCACTGAAGGGACAGTTACTACAACGAAATCACAAGATTTAACGTTATGGATAGCGGTAAGAAACACCAGGCTCCTTCAAAATACTCTTAATGAGATGCTTTTTATAAATTCCAAGGCACTTTCACTTGTAAAACACCTTTTAGTATTCCAAGCTAATGCTTGTAAGCGTTCCAAACATTTTTCTGAAGCTCTTCTACGTTAAGAAAAAGCTTTGCTTCACTATTCTTCGTTCTTGACAATCAGGAGAAGTTACAAATGCTAGTTCAGATGAGCAACGAGAAAACCATTTTCCTGCCATTTTTGTCAAACCTGGCCGATTTTAAGTGCTGTGTGGGCAGACCCATTGTCGTGATGGAGGAGTTAGTCCCCCGATTGCCAAAACTCGGCTCGTTTTTCTGACTGCCCCACGCAATCCCTTCTCATTTTGTTCATAGTAATGCCCGCTAGCTTTTTCCTATAAGAAATCATTCTGGACATGCCGTTCCTTAAATATTGTCATCAAATAAGCGCCGAGGGCTTTTGCAGGGGGCTTAAAATGGCTTTCTTCGTTGCTATGGTTTCTCACGAAGGTCACTGGGCCAACTGAGCAGAAAAAGTGTCTTCTAAACATATCTTGCAGGAAAAGGTAGCCCTGATTAATGTTTCTTCCGAAAGATACTCTGAAGAACATGTTTCCTTCAGGTGGAGTATGGCAGGGCAACAATTGTTTAAAATCGTCAGGAAAACCCCTGTGGTCGCCACCGATAGAACAGAGGTATAAAAACGCACCGCCTCTTTACTACAGGTGATCTTGAACCTTCAAAACCTAAATTTAACTTTCATTGCAACTGTATTTTCAACGCTATCGTACCGTTAACTCTAAACTAACGTTTATCCTATCCTTAGCTCCCCTGGAATTTAGTTCAAAGCAACATGCAGAAGGGAAAGTTTTAGTTCTTGTGTTCTGTCGTGCAGTCCCAATAAGTAGGCTCTGCCGCTACAAATACGATGCTAATCAACTTATGTACCACAATACCTCACTATTTCAGGCAACTAGGAAGGGCCAAATTGCGTGGAATTCCATGGAAGCAAAGGTTGCCACGGGAGCTGCCGCTTGACCACTGCTGACAAATAAACTGCACGCATTCTTCTCACGCACTTGAATGCATCCTTGGGGCGGCAATGCCACTCAGAAATACGACCCGAATTCAGAAAAAAAACAACTTTAACGCCCCGGCACTTCAAAACAATCAACATTCTTTAGGCCATGATAAACACACAGCCGCAATTCAGCTGATCAGAACTGCTTACGCCAGTAAGGATGCATGCTAGCGTGCTTCGTGGACGCTGAGCTAGTGGCGGAAGGATTTTCAGCGACAGCTGGGATGAAGCAGCATTATATGCATGCATTTACTCTATTCCGGTTTGTAACGTTTTGTCACCTACCTTGTGAAATGGCCTTTCATCGAAATAAGCTTTGGATTTGGTGAATATACTCACCATCCAGCGGATGCAGATAAAAAAAAGAGCACAACAGGACAGTGTCTCGGACTTCTTGTTTGCGGACGACGGCGCTCAGAACACAACAAATGAACCGGAGATGGGGCAGTTTTTCGAACTATCTTAACGCTGGTTGTTCAACTATCGGTTTAATTTTTAGCACTGAGAATAAATACCTCCCGATCCTTCAAGGGTCCACTGAGGAATTTGACAATGTGTGGTTCCGTTTACTACGGGCAAGCCATTAACACTTTTTAGCACATACAAAGCAACATCTTAAAAGCCCCCAAGACCGGGGATTAAACTAGAAGGGTGATCTCAAAGATCATCTAGGCCTGCCGTAAGTCGCTACAGTTACTACGAGATCTTCTCGGTCTGCTCCCTTTTGAAGATTAAGGGACCTGAAAACTACCGACAAACGCAAGGGAGACTGGAATGGCCCTTTCTGGCTTTTTATCGGTTGTCGACTGTACAGGTAATTCAGGCGTTACTGCCTGCTTTAGGGAGGAGATCAAACGTCTGCAGAAGCAGCAGTATTTGAGGGTAGCTAGATAACCAAAGCCAAGGAGAAACGAATGATTCTAAAGGCTGCTGTGATACAGCAAGCAATCATCAGCATCATCGAATTTGAGGTGCTTGCATGCTCTTTTGCAGCTGCATACTACAATCACCTATTGGTATAGTCAGTTACTGGTGAATATCATTGCAGAGTGGCTGATAAACTAGTGCTAGGAACTATTACTTACCTGCTTACCCTTTGCATAGCATTCTAACACGTGAACATTAGAACATGTGCGGAAGCATAATAACAATCAGTAAATCAGTAAAGACGACGTTGGACTGCTTCGTCTTATTTCACGAGCACAAACAAACATGTGCTTAAACGGTACATGGATCTTTTGGTCACGCACGTATAAACGTTACCATAGCCCCAAAAACCCAAATCAATCACACAAAGCTCATATTGAAAAAAACTGCTAGTGTCTTAATTAGAAGCGAAATATTTTGAGACAGTATATTCCATGCTCAATTGTACGCCATACTGATGGCTAGCAATATAAAGTAAAAGAAATGGCACGCATGTGGCAGGCGTAGACAGGAGCACCCAAGCCACCTTTGCAATCACGTCCAGTATAATGAGAAGCTCATAAGGGATCCAAAAAGTGGGGCTTCGCCTGAGTTCTCCTTTTTCGGAGCAGATCGGTCTTTTTCCCGCCTGCGTTCCGGTGAATTCCAAGTTTCTCGTCCTCTCCGGTGATTAAATAACTTATCATTTCGTCATCTTGATTACTATACATTAAGTTGCAATGTCTCCGTTTGGTACATTTTTTCTCATTCCCATTTGCTTGAAGGATCAGCTTCTTGCTATGAGTAAGGCTGGTGTTTAAGAATTTAACGACCATGTCGAGTGGTACACAGAGAAGGGCTGATGTTAGAATCTGCAATAGGGTGACAAAAAGTTTGAAACACTCCAAAAATACTACATCCCGAAAGAATGCTTTTACTGACCAAGACAGAGGGGACTTGAATGATTCTTTTAGACGCATTATCTGTTGTCAGCCAGCCCTTTCCAAGCCCATTTCACGATGACCTAGGATTTAAAATATGCTAATAATTCCTAATTTCAAGTGTCAGGAAAATGTGCCTATGGCTAAGCGGTCAATGGGTTACGGGTTTGAGCAGAAGCACTTTAAAATCTTGCACTCGTCAAACGGAATATAAAAATCCAGTTTAGGAAAGGAGTTAGCAACCGATTAAGACAACGATCATCAGTTCTCTTGACCTCAGGGAAAACATAGTGCAATTGCATACTGAGAAAAGTTTATTTATGCACTTTCCTAAAAGCCAACTATGTCTGCGTCCTACCTTAACTGTAAACATTAAGTACTTAAGGAAATGTGTTTCCTTTCATGAGTAAAAACTTTCATTGTTATAACTCGTTGATTTTAAATACATTGGCTGGAATAATCTATCCTCTCATTTGAGAAGTTGGAAAAAGCTCATGCTCAAATAAAATGTTCGAAACATGTAAATCATCGTTTTTCAAAAAAAGCACATGACTAAATGATGGGATGAATTTGAAGGGATGGTGGGAAATGTTAATGCTTGTCGCAATCATCCACAAAAATTGAAATAATCAATGGGCAGGCCGTGATTCTCGCATAACACATTCTAGCAGTCTGTCAACTGAGATATTTTTCTTCGAGCGGATGCCATACAAGGAGGATCTTTACAGTATATGATTAATTTGCAATGCTATTTAATGAAAGCTCTTCTGTCAGTTAAATAAATTAAAGAACATGTTAATAGTTTTGGAAATGTAATTCTTAGGTGAGTAGGTTTAGTATGTGCCTGATATTTCCTCTAAAAACATACAGTTCACAATTGGAGAAGTTTGGGGTGGGCAGACTTCCGTTCTTGAACGTTCTCATTACCCGCAAACCGGACAGCTATATTTTGAAGTCTATGGATCGAAAACCGAGGAAAAAGTTGCAAATACTCAAAAACAATAATAACCAGGCACTGCAACACAAACAAAGTTGTTGACGCCCGCTCTGGCGACTCAGCGTAGCACGTCAGCTGCCAAACGTACGAGATGAAGCTTCTATGGGAGATTTTAAGAGCAAACGGCTGTCAATGGAAGTTCATTTAATGAAAACGAATTTCATAAGAAAGCGAACTGAAGAGCCTTGTCAGTCTCCGAAACCGTGTTTAGATGCCTCGCACCTCTCGGAATAAAACTTGCCAGGAGGCCTAACCCAACCCTCCGACAGCGATTATTGCGGCCAATAGACCCTAGACCTAAGCAAGAGAAGGCCATCGTTGTCTACCAAATTCAGTACAGCTGCTGGATATGCAACTATGTTGGAGAAACCGGTCAACAGCTGGAAACATGAATTTATGAGCATCGGTTGGCGGTACAAAGGTACAAAACAAAGTCAACTGATGCCACGCAGATCGCTCACTTCATTGAATTTAACTCTGTTGAGATAAGGCATGGATCTACTCGGCCACAACACCACCACACGTGAACATTATGCATCGGCCTAGTTGGTCACCTGCGGATGCATCGCACAGAGACCTGCGAACCAGCGGCAGAAGCATCAACGTACATTCACTAAGTCCGCCTCAGCTACCTCCATCTACATCTAGTCACCACTTGCGCCTAAACGGTAAATCTTTGAAAGGCCGGAACTAAGCATCGCATACCTCCACAAAAGCACAAGTACAACACACGAATCCCTCTCATATCACCCTTGGCTGGCCAGAAATCGGTATCTCACAGGAATTGGGAGGCATTTCACGGGACTCGCTCTCCAAGCTGCCTCTATGACACTCTTAGGTATGTGTGACCCAATCAGCCCACGTTTCCCCTTTCAGCGCGAAATTATTGTGTATTGTGAAAGTACAGTTCATGCGTTGCAAGCGTAGACGTGGTGTTGAGGTCTCATTCGCTTAAATTCGAGATCAACATCAGTTGAATGACCTGCTCGGACAGTAAACTGATGCCTGGATGAGTGAGTAATCAGTGAGATCGAATCTCAGCACTTTTTTCTGCCACTGCACTTTACCCAGCCTCTGGTCTTTTTAACTCTGTCTTGACACCGGGCCAAGCTGTTTGAAAGAAGACAGAGTAAATGTTAAATGTGGCGCAACTCAACTAACACAAAAAACGTATTCGCACACTAATCATTGCCGTAGAGCGCAGTCTGGAAATCATTTGAATGAGCAGTCGACGTTTTGCGTGTCAGTAGCCGGCGTTTATATGCATGCGATCATATCTGATTATACCTCGCCTAGCTGTGCTTGTGGTGTATGTTTAGCGAAATAGTTTGAAGTGGTCTGGATTGTTTTAGTTTACGGAAGATTGTTGTAGATGCGATATCTTGTCTGAATTCCCTGGGACAATGGTTCCGATAGGTATGTACAGTAGAGAACCCAAATCAAACAAAATACCGAAATTTACGAAAGGTTGATAATCACTCGCAAACTGGAATCAATACATGTACCGAAATCTTTGAAATACCAAAAAGTAACCTTGAACGAATTAAAAACTTAAAGGACATGTGAAAAATAGAATAACTTTGTTAAAAAATTCTATTTTTTAAAAAGTGGCAAATTCTGAAAACGTGAAAAATTGCTGTAAGTGCAACGAATAAATGTAAAAAGAATTGTCGGGTGGTAGTCTAACCTAAACATTTCGTGCAACATTTTCTTGCCGAGTGACATTTTGCGTCACACATATGCAAATGCGTCTGCTGATGTGAGCTTTTTTGAGTTTTTTGCTGCTTCTTGCCTTGGCTGCGTCGTAGTCTTCAAGTGGCGCCACGGATGCAAGACCACTGGTTTCGCTGTGCTCACTATTATTCCGGTTTTTTTAAAGGTGTCCGCATTTTCCTGCATTTCCTCTTCCACTGGGATATTTAGCGCACCGTCATACGCGTTTGCGAGGTCGTGCACATTGGCCTTGGAAAAGACCTATAATATGGATAAGATGAGATTGTAGAGAGTGGGAGAGAGCAAGTAGTCGAACTACATGCCATTAGTCGTCACACATACCTTTGTGATAGACCGCTTATCCGTGACAAAAGTCTTGACTTATTTCGTGTGGCTTTCTTTAAGTCGGTATAAATTGACGCGGACATCCGGATTTCAGCGTGAGCTTCCAGGTTTTGGTGTAGTGCATCGATTCGAAGGCATTTTGTTCAGATTCTTAAGCCTGTTGTGGAGAAGGGTGTTTACTCCCTCTTTTCGGTGTTCATGCATTTTTTGAAACAACGGTTATTCCGAATGACGGTTCAGGTAATCAAGTAATACGCAGTCAGATATCTTACCATAAAAGTTGAGGGCAACGATTTCACAAAAGCTGTCACACATTTACCAGGCTCTGGTGCTTCTTTACAGATGGGCAGAAGTTGTATCTGCTTCCCAAGTAGCCACACGTCTAACCCCACAGCTGATTTAGAACAGTCCTCATTTTGACAAATCTCAAGCGATGGCACATATACGATAGTTCAACCGTCGATTTCGACTATGTCCACCGTATGCTGCATGGAAGGGCGGCGCAGGGACGGTGACTTGCGCGTGATTTACTTTAAAGTGGTAGTAGACTTGCGCTGCATCTACCGCACTCTCTCCTCCACCCCCACCTGAGCCCGGTGTCAAGACAGAGTCAAGAAGACCGGAGGCGGGAGAGGACGCAGGTGGCTCGCGCGGCTGGGTCCTCTAAGTCCTAGCCGCCCCTAGGCGTGCCACCACACCTCTATGTTCGGCATTTGTTATGGGAGCGCAACCCGAATAACGCCTGCCATGCCCTAATGTGGCCCCATGTTAGTCCAACGCATCTACCACGTGGCCCGTTTAGGGGGCACATATAAAGAATATTTCTACATCTTGGCTTGCAAAACTGCGAACTGACAGGCTGACTGGTTCTTCATGTGACCCCGAGACAGGCTCAATGACTACTCCTGCAGTCCAGTTCAATGGTACAGCCATTCAAACGGAAGCAATGCTTCCCTTTTTGGAAAAACCTGTTTAAAGATGGGACGTGAATACGGGTCGTTAAGCTGATATAAGCGAACAGGTGAGCTCCAGGAAGCAGTTCAGAAGAAAAAGAATATGCGACTGTGGAACACAAGAAGTAAATTCGCCTGAAATTTTTAATTCTTACTAGAACCCATGATCAGAGACAGTGGCAGATAAGGGTGATAGATACAAAAGGTTAGCAGTATTAATTGGACGAAGTGGCCAAGCGATCCCATGCGTTTTTCAAGTAGAAGTTTTCGTGATCACCACTGGGCATCTTAATTAATACGATGATAGATTGACCTTCCGCGTCCGAGTCATTATTTCCCGCGATTCAATCCCCCACGTTAGTTGTTAGCGGGAAAATGACTGGCCATTTGACTTACTGTCATTGGAGATGTTAATCACACACGTCCTCCCAACGTGACTCATTCCCATGCTCAGGAGATGCCGGAGGACAGAATATGGGAACGGGAGTTCATTATGTTTGTTAATGGACTGTGGGCCTGAGAACCATGACTCGAGCAGCTCGTGGCTCGCACGGTTGTCACTCCTTATGAGGATTTCGGACTCATCGAACTTGAAAATACGGCCGGGTCTCGTCGAGTGAGCTGCAAGCTGAGTGCCAGTGTCTTTGCACTTCACCGCAGATGCGTGCTTGGCCATTCACCTCCGGCGTAATTTTCCGGTTTCTCCGACGTATTTGCTTTGTCCAAAATTGCACTAGATCCAGTAAGCGACATTGGATGTTTCTTGCCGCGGCCGTGGGTCTTTCGGCCTCATGACCCGGCGATTGATGGTTTCGTCTGGTATGGGTGCATCCCTAAAATCCAAGTGGAGGGGGAAAGATGGATGACAGCTTCCGATGGCTCGCTAGAATTTCTGAATTTTTTGATTTGGTCCCTCTTGTCGCCGGCGTATGTACTGGTTGACAGAGTTGCACGGGTAGCCATTTGCTTTCAGTACACGTCGAAGATATTTAACTTCAGCAACCTTGTCTTCCGGTTCACTGCAATGGGTCTTGACGCGCCAGTGTAGCTTCCTTACTCAATGGCGTTTGTAACCGATCGCTTGGTTACTGTTGTAGATCAGTACTTGCGTCATATTTGTCAATTTCCTTAAAACCTTTGTTTTCAGACCACAGCAGTCTTTTCAGCAAACGAGGACATCCAGAAAGGCCAGATAATTGTTGTTTTCTTCCTCCATCGTAACCTGAATATTCTGTTAATTGCAGCATCCGATTCCGTTCGATAGCGATAAAGGTATCATCCATATACCGAGCCCAGAATTTCGGTCTGTGGTGTCTGAAAATCAGTGACTCAAACCGTTGCAAGACCACATTGGCTATGAGTCCTGCAATCGGTGAACACATTGGCGTGCCCGTCACCTGGTCTTAGATGGCCACTGCCTCTGATGATGGCTTCCATTGAGAATGCGAAACTTCAAGCCAATATACGTCTGGTCCCGAGCTTGCATCTTCTCCTTCTGGGTCGTTCAGCTGCGTCAGCCAATCCGTCCGATTCCATCTCCAATCCCTGCCATAGAACCTTCCAATTCCAAATTTGTGCCATGCTTATTTACTTACCTCCACTAGGCCGTCTTTAGGTAAACCCTGTTTGTTCATCCTGTTGCCTTTTTTCTCTCGCGCCAAACATTACGTTTTGATCGCCCGTTGGTGTCCATACTATGCAAAACTCTTCCCTGTGACTTGAAATGAGCCCTCAGGGTAAAACGACTTGCAGCAAAAAGCAAATTAATGTCATATGCAACACTATTAGGCCTTCACCGACCGTTTCCACCCATCAACACCATCTTCAAAACTTTCCATATTGATCTTACGAAACTTTATGTTCATATTAGTTGGACTTTTAGCATTCTTAGGTAAGAATACCTACCCAAGCTGGCAACAGTTCACATACTTTTGCGTGCATATTTATTCCGCCGATCTCTCGACCGTACATTTCTCCCCTTCATTACCCCCCACCTCAGAAGAATGCATTTCACAGTTCCCCTGTCATATACAGAATGTAAGACAAACTTTGCCAGTGCCTTCGTTATCATAAACTGCATCGCTACTCGGACGATTTTATAATCCTTACACGTTCAGATTTTTTCATCCACTGACGCAAATCATCGTTTTGCTGTGCTCGCGATGTTCTTATCGGCCTGGTTTGGCCTATGACTGAGATATGCATTTATTTGACAGTTTTATACCTGTCAGCAAACCATTTCTAATTGCCAGACTGCGCGGACAATGAATTGAATGGCATCCAAAATCCCCTTTCACTGAGGTTTGACAGAGGTCTTCGCTTCTATATTTACAATTTGTTCCAGGCCAGAATTCTTGCAGCTGCTGAAACTCGAAATGCAGCCGTATTCACTAACAGAGTATTTAAAGTACGGGGTGTTTGCTAACCTTGAAGATGCCTTTTGAGTTTATGCAGTGGCTTTACATTCTAGTTTAAATGGCGGTTATGGGTCCAGATTTCTGCAGGACCCATCACCCTGATCACCAACAATTCCCGTCCATCGCGCCTCCGGAGAAGAAGATATGCAAGTTGTTTCCACTGGTACGACTGGGCGTCCATTCACGATTTCCAAATCGACAGGATAATGCATATGCTGATCAGGAGACAACTAGTTTCCGTCCAGGATTGCAGTTGAGGGAGACGACTGCTGTTGTAGGCTGCAGCACTCTCTAAGCACTAACCTCATCACAAAGACTTTTTAAGTCATTATTAACAAACAATTTGTTCGCCTTCGACAGAACCAGTATGAGTTTTTGCGGGTATTTTATGAAAATCTCTCACTTTAGGTCGTCAAAACTGGTAATTGATAAGCGTGGGCATTGAGGACGGTGGGAAAGTTTTCCGGTGGAATAGCAAGCTTGTGGTAAAGAGATGAAAATTGACTCCGTACTTCATACTAGTCAGCCGCTTCAAAACATCGGAACCGGTAAACAATAAAAGATTCCAGCGTCTCCTCAACTTTCTCATTAATTTTACGTTCCCGACTAAGATGTATCAGCACACATTTCCTCCCGTTTGCTGTATCCGAAAATTCTGGTCATATGGAAAGCCAGAATGTCTCTTTTGAATCGGGCGACCAAAACTATCCTCACTTCCGCTCTGTTTGCCCTTTGGTTGACTACAGCTTAAGAAAGCCTCTTCAATCACTGTTACTCTAGCAAAAAGGTGACGAAGTTAGAAGTTGTGGCTTTAGGAGTTCGTATACAGTAGTGGTTTGTTTTTTGACAGCGTGTGTTTTGCTAGCATTCACAGGATAGAGTTTCTGGGTTTCTGTGAAGACATATAAAGCCCTTTCCTACATTGCCTGTGTCATGAAATGCCAACGGAAATTCTGTAATGCATTTTCGATTCGAACAAATTACTTAAGCAGTTTTCTTATATTGATTATCTTGCAAACTAATCCAAAGATACTTCATTCAGAGAAGGAAACGGACTTTTGAAAGAGCTACTTGCTGACTGCCTTCCGAAACGTAAGCTCTGTAAACCATGGCTTTTTGAGTGGATGTAATTTTTACTGATTTTTACCCTCCTAAGCATTCAAATATTTTTTATAAAACAGTATGTGCAAAAATAATATTTCTTGATAGCAAATTGTGTCTTTTTTAAATTTTGTATTTGAAGAAGAATCATCCATCGAATTTTAAAAAATTCTTATCATGAAATTTTAAGGACCGTGAAATGTTCATTCATTCTGCATAGTATTTTTGTCAAGTTATTAACCTTGCCTATAATGTATAAAACATGATCCACATCTATTGCAAATATTATGCAAAATGTGTGATCTCGTTCTTATAGCGTAGAGAAATGCGTTATTTTCCTTATATACAATATATACAGCCCGTAGTTTAGAAACGTTGTATGCAAGAGTTAGAACTTATTCGGCAATTTAGAATATTTTTTAAAACCACAAGTTACTCATTCATCAAGTGTGGAATTTGAAGAAAACGCAATTTGCTATCAAACGAGAATATTTTTGTACATGTCGGCTATAAAATATATTTTCCAGTGAAAATCAATGAGATTAATACATACTATTTAAGTAACCATTTTGTACAGAGTATTTTTTACATGTGGTCAGGAAGAGATTCATTCGAAAACTGGCGTCCTACCTTAGTCATTTGTTGGAATTTAAGATACATTTCAGAATTTATGTCGGCATTTTATGCGGGAGTCCATCTACTCAATGCAGACATTTCAGGGAACCTTTCGATTGGTTAGGACCTTGTTACAGTGAAAATACGACTCAAAGTAGCCTTGGACGTCAGGAGACTGTATATTGCCTGCTCCGTACGAAATTTTGCTTGATGGTGAAAACGAGAAAAGAATGTAACCAAAGAACTACTGGATGTAAAATTTAACACACAGACACGCTGAACCCTACCTGAGCTCTCACGTCGACGGTACCACCTAGAATTGGTTGTCATGCAATGCACGACTTTGCGGAGCAGGACCTGGGAGATATTTAGGTGTACCCGCCAAGACCATTGATGCCTGTCAGTGTATCGTCTATGAAATCTTGCTACCACTGTAACTCAGCTGGAGCTAACAGGACCGGCTGGCGTAGCCTGTATGTTGTAATTAACGAGAGTCTATCGCAGTAGGATATTCGTATCCTTTGTGCGAACTCCTGCAATTGCTATCCGACCGCACCGGTGAGGCGGGATTGATCGTACAGCTGTGACATCTTGCATACGTTTGTTGACATAATAAAATGCTTAAAGTTAAGTAATTTCCGCACAGCATGAGGTAATCTGCACGTCAATGGATATTTAAGCTGATTCCTAATGAAATGTTTAATTTATGTAAAAAATCGTATTTGCACATTCACAGGACATTGAAGTCAGTCTGTTCGAATAACAAGAGTAAAAACGAATGATTCCTTTTCAAATGGTCACTGTCTGTCTAGTAAAATATCACGTATGTACTTCTTTAGCGGCTGATTAAGATGAGCACATCGCGGTATCAAATAAAACGAATGGACTCATATATGGTACTTTAATGTGGTCTGTTTGTTTGTACTGTCTGTTGGTGAATTCGTCTCGTTCTATTCTGATTGAAAAAAATCTAAAGGTGTGAGGCATGTTGACGAGGTTTGCAAACGCACTGATGTAATTCTTTCTTCTTAACCAAACATTTTAATATCGGGCAGATATTTGAGCTCATGCATTTTCACTCTTAAATGCAAACTTATTCTAATGGGCAGAGAAATGCGCAATCAATTGGAATAGTACCTTTGCGGGCACACGCGCTATAAATTTATATTTTCGATGACGAACAGTATTATTTTATTTTAAAAGGACGAAATTTGCGGCAATTTTTTCTCTGAGGGCCACAGTCCAGCACAGTCAAAATGCTGTAAATTTAAGAGTTGCTGAGCTGGAGGGATTTTCAACCAACTTCCGTTTCTTCAGAGAAACGAGGAACTTGGCAGTAGGTAGTGTTCGTTTATTAATTATTAAAAAATCAATAAGGGAGTGACAAAGACGTTTCGGATTCCACATTAAACCCGTCATCAGGGGATTGAAAAACGATAAGGGTAATAAACAGAAGCAAGTTGCAGTATTTATCGTTATCAGATTGAATGCTGTCTAACAAAACTAGTGCATTCGCAAAATGTAACTGTTAGTGAAATGCTGGTGAGCGCTCGTCAACGAATGTAAATATTTCCGATCTAAACCGGGAAGACAACGGCCCCGTGACTCAATGGTTAGGGGGTCGAACTCTGATCAACGGGTTGCGGAGTGGAGCATCAGTTGGGATACTGCCTGATGTTCGGTATGACTGGCTGTGGATGGCTAATGAGCCCGAAATTGTCATTTTGGTCTGCCGTGTCTTTGTTGGCACTGCGTATCTGCCTTTACTTCTGCTAGCCGCTGTGCGGCTGCTTGCGGCTCCGAGTTAATAATGGTGATATTTCAATCCTCATTGTTAAAGAAAATTGTTAAAACAACTGAAAGCGAAAATCCCCGCAATCCAGCCTCCTTCCACTCAACTGCCTTTGGAATCGGGTTTTCCACTTTGATGCTTTTGAAGATCTTTCAGCCGACTAGAGGGTTAAAAGAGGATAATTTAAACTCCCAAACGAAACGAACTAAACCCAGCTTGATTAAAAAAAGTACATCTAGAAAGAAAAATATCAAAATGTTTCCGTAAAATGTGATTTTAAAGCATCTTAGGGGTGTTTGCTGCTGGTTGTTCTTCGAAATGTTTAACCAATTCTGCGACAAAGAAGGCAAACAGCCTTCCTTGCTGAAAAGCGGCTAAAATAAAACTCTAAATCAGCTTGGAACTTATCTGCATAGAGAAAGTAGAGTCCATGACCTCCAGAAATATTATCCTTTATTCTGAAATGCGTCTTCGATTGTAGATGATTGCTTAGGTAAGATTACAACACTAAGTAGCCTGCAGCACTTTCTTCAAATATTAATGTCCCAAAAGAGTGTAGAATTTGGATTATACCGACAAAAGAATTTCCACAAAAACCGCACTAATTGGCATACATTTTTTGCCGACATTTGATGGATTCATGAATTAAAATGTACCATACAACAAATATTTTATAAACATTTTATACACTCATTTAATATCAAAGCACATCATTATCAAAAAATGCTGGGGTTTCAGAGATTTTTTAAATTCTTAAATATTTTTGAATCCAAATTTTATTTACAATTGTGCTTAAGGTTTCCAAAGAACCTGTTATATATCTTTCGATTATGAAAACTATATATTTCACTGCATTCTAAGAAAAATTCATAAACGTTTCATAAAGTATTGCGAAACATTTGGACCATTCAGTATCCTGCTTAAGAGGCATTAGTTGCTCACCGATGATGGTTAATACGCCAGAAATGTCCTTCCCAGTCTCCCTTGTCTTTGTCGGCACTAGCATTCTAACTTAGGGACATTGATCAATGGCCAGATATGATGCTAATTGAATTTTAATTTTTTAAAAGAAAGATGCTCTTTTTGCGCATGTACTTGAAAGAATACCTGATGTGCGAGCAAATGAGCAGAAAAAGAGGCTTTGGGCAGGATTTACATAACAACCATTTGAAGTACATCAAAAAGCAGTCAGACGTATGTATTAGTTCTTTTATACCGAGTCCGTTTTTGTTGTTGGTCTAGGCTGACCGAAATATCTTAAACTTATACTGCGCAATATTCAAAATTATAACTTCACCTTAGTAATTCATTCTACTCAAAAACACATTTGAGTAGGACTGTTCATACTTTATGACATTTAGAGCTGACTGTGAATTCTAAATCCATTGGTTCAAATAAATTCCCAGCTTATCCTTGGACAGCGTCTGTTGTCTACAGTAGAACCTGCTGCAATTAGGCTATGCAAACCGGTCCTCTGCGCTCAAACGTACTCTCTGCAGGCGCTGCAATCACCGTGGTCGAAAGCCACCAGTTCAGCCGCCCGCATCTTATTACCTGTCCCGGCGGCCACCATTCCTGATCAGAAAACGGACCGCAATTTGTTTCTTTCCCCCTTCCTCCCCCAACCCTGACAACCATACGATTTGTTCTACTTACCAGCATCTTTGACTTAGTTACACAGAAATATAAAGGTAAAGGCCTAACGAAAATTTATCGAAAGCGAACATATGCTCTCCATATTGTATTTTTAATTTTCCAAATTGAATTACCGCTAGTCTAAAAGAGATTCTGTTTTAAAATGTCCCGTAGTATTTAATAAACGACATAAACGGCCTTCAAAACCCCAAATGGGATTTGCTGAGTTAAAAAAACAGTGCACGATAGACCTCTTGTGTGTGTCCGAGTGCTGATTTAAGAACCAGTTTGGTTGTTGGATGCACCTATTCACAGCCGACTGCCGCACAGAATGGAATATGACTGCTTAAGAAGTGTGATATTTTCTATGCTCTTTGTTCTAAAATCCTTTTTTTCAAATTAATATTTAACAGAAGCAGATTCTATGGTTATTAAAATACTTTAAATAACTACAAGTGAAAATGTGATTATTGGGTTAGTAGGTAGAATAACATGACAGACAAAAATAACGGCGACTGGAATGGCCACTTCTGGCTTATAAACCGTCATGAGACAGCCATAACACACCCCAGGTGCTGCGGTGCCCGAGGAGCGAAGCCGGGACACGTTGATCAAAAGTCAAACGCTCTAACACACTGTGTCACGAGCTCGTTGTCTTCCCGGTTTCAGTTGGGAATAGTAACTATGATAGTAGGCATTCACTGATAGGTTGCAGGACTCACTCGTCCCATTGTGCCTCGGGGGTTGCTCTCGAGACCCGCCAGTAGCCGCAGAGCGGCTAGGGATGTAGGCGGATCGCCTACTACCATGGTTTATTAGGTGTCTGACGTTTCGGGTAGGTGTTTTGGCTACTCATTTTGAGATACTGTAGAACCATGCTCACCACTCTCGTCATATACCGCTCTTTGCCTTGTGCCAGCTGCACCGCCTGTCTGGCTGCGTAAGACTTGTACGTCTCTGTAGCTTCTCTCATCACCACAGCCGCCGCCGCCGCCGCCACCCCCGTTGACTGACTGTACTTTTGCGTAGACTCCTCGTCTTGTTTTCCCCGCCCTCGTTGGCACGGTGATAATTGGCGGCCCCGATTGTTCTACGCCGTGCTGGTCTCCTCCCAAGATGGTACGTAAACCAGCTTGGGGGCAGAGATTAACTAGGTGGCTGCCAGAGCAGTCGACGGACACTCAGCAACCTCAAAGGCGTTAATGCTGAAAACACGCCCCATCAACGCGGTTTCCACCGCCTTGGCTCCAACATTCGTACGACTAACCGATACCCAAAGGCAAGCTTGTTTTTAACTGCTGATGGGTTTCTTCAACGCAATTTCACATCGCAGAGCTGCACTGCGAAGTTGGTATGCAACGAACGAATTCTCAAGTTTAGAGATAGGGTCATCTGGCCACATCATTTGCCGGTGCACTTCTGAGTCACGCCTATGAGCAAATCCCTTTCCAAGATGCGCGGTGGATCTAGCCGCAGGTTTGGAGACTACAGTTAATAGACGGAATGCTACATCATCACTGTGACTGACAAGACACTTTGTTACATTTTCAACGAACTTTTAACAATTCCTTTAGCGTTCTTCGAGCAGAAAACACAAAACAATCAAGGAAAGTCTTTCGTGCTAAACGTATCAAGAGAACAATCAGAAGCGTGCTTCAATGGGTGACAGCAAAAAGGTAAGGCTTTTGTGAGAATAAAAATAAAAATCTCACAGAATCATCAACAGTATGCCAAATATTATTTTGGCAGTGACCCAGCCAATACGGACCGTGTGCCGTGTGTTGGTCCTGCCGAGACCCTTGATGACCGCCTGTGGTGCCACGTCGGCTTGGCGTCTTTCCACCCCACGCACTTTCACCACAGAGATAGCTGGCGGAGCCGATTGTTACAGGCCGTGACTGTCCCTGAGACGCAGTTTCGTAAACGTTGACAGGGGGCGATTGTCCCTTTGGTTTATCCGACATATTTGCATATCCAATTGCTGCACTGCATTTGGTAGACAAAGGTCGCCTCTTTCTGCTTAGGGCTAGGGTTTCTTGGCCGGATCACTAGCTGAGAGATTGTTGAGTTAGGCCTGTGAGAAAATCCGAGAGGCGTGGTTGATCTAGCCTTGGTTTTGGAGACCCCTGTCATATACAGAATGCACCACCATGACGTTGGCTGACAAGGCTCATCGTTCAGCTTTTTGTGGATTTTGATGGCCAAATAATTTGAATTCCGGCCTGTTGTTGTAGTTGAATTTTGCGATTGTTAGTCTACAAGTTGTGTGCTTTACGCAATGAATGCGGGGGATGTTATATGCTTCGCTAGGTGCATTTTTCAACGCACAGATACGGGACTATTTACGTGGACATGCTACGGTCTAAAAAGGCGAATACTCCGTAGTTTGTACAACCGAAACATAGCCATTTTTCGAATGAATTATTAACGAGACGTAAGTGGCTATGCAAAGTACAAACATCTATCTTTTTATCATTTTTCTGCACATTATATTTGAATTTATAAAAGAAGAACTATTGATATTAACACTGCGTGCTCTGTGAGTAGCCCTTTTGTATTGAGTGTGTTTATGTTTTAGCCAGAACAAAGTTAAATCTAAATTTGGCTGGCGTGGAGGATTGAAATCAAATTGGTCACGGTAGTAAGTCGAATTGGCTAACATAAACGCAGCCCTCTGAACATTATGCTGTCTTTTCTATCCAAGAAGCTGCCAAATCTCTGAACGAGTAGATGTCCGGTGTTATGAGGAACGTGAGTCAGCTTTCCTGATAAAATAACAGTGGTTCCATAAATAACATCAGGATTTTACCAGGAAGGCAGCCTGTACACTTTAAATACACTACAGTAACAATGCTATTTACGTGGGATTAGTCAATTGCGACCATATTAAACATGCGTGATATAGTGCGCCTATCTGAGGTGAGTATTCATAAGTGAACAGCCATCTAAGTCGGGAGATAGGCGATACCATTGGTGTCCCCTTCACTTGATCGTAGATTGTTCCGTCAAACTTGAAGTATATCCCGAGACAGAACTTCAGGAGCTTCTCAGTTTCATCGTTTTTGCTTGGTATGAGTAGTTCAACGGCCTAGACTGCCAGGTCGTGCCAGGTCTACCGTGCGCTCCAAAACCCTGTAGCCCTCCGGCCTTGAGGGCTTGTGGAACTTATTGTAGCCCAGAAGAATCGAGGCCTCACAAACGTTTAATTTGCAGGATGATGGTAACATAAGAATTATATCTACTATCAGGTCCGGAAACATATAAAAGATCCGTTTTCACTATATTTAGAGGGCAATTTGAACCCTGAATGTTTCATAAGTACTCACGAAATTTCTAATAATTTGTGATTATGATATGGCTCTTTTGTAATATAAAGAAATCTGGTGGGGTTGGGTATTAATTGTGATTATGGAAAGAGAATTCCAGGCAGCTTTTTCCTAGACTGAAGATTTTTGCTCGCAATCGAATGAAAATAAACGAAATTATCTATGTTTGACTCCTTCGGTGAAATGGAAGAATTGAGCCGTAAAAGACTGTCGATAAATAAAAACGCATCTAGGAAAAGGACAGGCAAATAATGGTTTTCGAATTTCTTGTACGAAACAAGGGAGTGATCAAAATATTCCAAATGGAGGTTGACGCACACCTCGCATTGAGCACTATGCTGAGTACAAGGGCTGAGAACTTTGCTGTGAGACGGGGTGACGGTTTATCGCAAGTGGCTGCCCACACCTACGAAACGGGTCACGAGTTAAACTTCGTAGCCACTAAGATCATCGCCCACGCCAGATGCAAGACAAGCCGAGAATTGATTGGAGCCTGGGCCTCCGATGCGAACTCGGTCAATCGATTTATCGATCTGGCGCAAGCATACAGGACCCTGCGTAGTCATCTCTGGACTGGCGCCACTGCTTTCTGATTGGTCCCCTGTCCCACCCCCATAAATGTTCATCGTTTATGTTGCTGTTTTATCTCTGACGATGGACTCCAGTAAGCGTTCAATAGCTCAGACGAATAAGGACATGATTCCGGTGAACGAACAACCTTCTTCTTCTTTTTCTTCACAAGATAATTTGCAGGGTTACAACCCGGATACAGAAAACTGTTTTTATTTTTGTCAGTGGGTATCCCTATTTCAGACGATCGGATAGGCATGCATATGACACAACTGAACTCACAAGATGTTTCAAATTGTTTTAAGCATGGCGAGTTATATCTGCCAGCAATTAAATAATTATGGAAGTATATAATACTACTAGGAGTCGCAACATATTATGGTGCTATTAAATTCTGCGTATTTCATCACCTTTGCTTTCGTACAATGAGTTTCGTTTCTTGGTTTCAAGGGCACTCATATTAATCATCGTACCATGAGAAACGATGATGCACTAGTGCCTTACTCAGCTTCTGGTCATAGGTAACTGACTTTAATTATTAAGACTTTCGAATCAGTTTCTCCAAACATGTACGTATGTCTAGGTATTGTGAATATTTTGAAAAAACCTTAAACAATCTTTCGGAGACAATCAAAACTGTAACCTGAATCGGGATACCTTAGTTACCTTAGCATTTTTGGAGCTATTAAATTATCCAAGGTTATCACTTCTTCCTCAGTACAGTGTTTATCCACTGTAACTTACTTATATAAATTTACCGATCTACATATTCGCTAAGAGCAGGTTCTCAAGGTCGAAGGGCAAACCATCGTTCCAAAAAGAATAAACAAAGCACTTTACGTTAGTAGCATTTTAAACTTGAGGTCTATCCAAAGCTGCTTGTTTGCTGACAGTTGAAGGTTATCGGTGCCTTCTTATCGCATTGGGAGCCTTTATAAATGCTGCTTCAGAAGTCGTAAAGCATGATACCAAATAAACAGACATCGCTTATTTGCTTCGTCGCGCCCGCTAACTGTCCGACCGGTATTAGGTTAAATCTTGTACGATGCCAAAACTATGTGCAGATAGAGGCTTTTTATTAGGCCCATCTGGTTAAGTCTACGGTGTTGACAGAAGCTGTATTCTGGTGTTGGGAGTGTTTCTAAGTAAAAATTATATTTGAGAATTAAAGCTGCATATAACTTTTAAAAAGCACTTCGGCACTAAGAGTGTTGATTTACTGGACACCGCTAACATATTTCGTGTATACAAATGCAGTAAGGAGTCCTTACGGTTTCTTAGCAGTCTACCCATTTGGTCGGCTTGGACGCGATTGTAAGACGTCCCAGTCCTTTAAAACGGCTTATGGTAGAGCCACGCTGTCTTTTGTGGACAGAATATTAATAAAAGTATGGTAGCAAAGCTCCGTTCTATAATCCTATGCAGGTTTAGTTAATTTATATTTAACCTTTTCTGAAAAGACTTCCTGCAACACATCTGCAGTAAGGAAACCTACCTGGTCTATACATAACTTGGTCACATTTGATAATGAAAAAATTGTGTTCCCACAGGGTGTTTCGTATAAGAGTTAGTTCATTCTCCAGGGTATCCGGGATACTTGTTGACCGACTGGGGGCCTGCAATCCATGATGCAAGCAACTCTTAGCTCCCGCGATTATCACCTCTTGCGAGGCTTTCAGCCTCAAAAAACATCATTTTGTGGCCGGTTCTCGCCGAATAAGCGCACTGCTGCCGCTTGTTCGGCAATTCACGCACGAGCCAGTATTCCAGTTTCTCCGATGTAGTTTCTTTGCCTGCAAATGCATCAGATCCGAGAAACAACTCGAGATGTTTCTTGCCACGGCAGTAGGTTTTTTTGGTCTCATTACCTGGCGGCGAATGATGGCCTTTAGTCTGTGTGCGACTACAAATCCAAGTGCTGTGAGAAGGCAGCTGATGGGCTCTGAGACGTTGTTGACATACGAAATCGCTCGTTTATATTTAGAATCGGTGCCATTTTTGTCACTCGTCTCGTTTGCGCGTGCACCGTTTGATGAAGGTTTGCGGGTAGCTATTTTTTCTAAACACCCCTCAAAGCTACGGCAACTCAGAAACTTTGTTATCAGGTTCACTACAGTGCGTCTCAACACACCACTATAGCGTCTTTACGCAACTGCGTTTGTATATGATTGGGTGTTTGCTGTTGAAGTTCATTACTTGCATCGTATTTGTCGCTTTCCTGGACACTTTGGTCTTTAGACCACCAAAATCTTTGCGGCAGACGAGGACGTCGAGGAAGACCAGCGGTTTGTTTTCTTCCTCGTCCGTCGTTAATTGTACTGGAAGATGCTTTTGAAACGTTATTTGAACGTATGAGTATGATGCATTTCGTGGACGACGAAGGCGTCCTCCAATATACCGAGCCCAGAATTTTGGTCTGTGGTGTTGGAAGACCAGCAACTCCAACCGTTGTAAGACCACCTCGGCTTTCATTCTGGAGATCGGCCATCCCATTGGTGTCCCTTTCACTTATTTGTCGATTATTCCGTCAAACGTGAAGTATATCCTGAAATATAAATTAAGGAGCTGAAGGACTTCAAGGTGTCCGAGGCGATTCTCAGTTTCATCGTTTTTGCTTCTTAGGAGGAGTGCTATGATCTCGACTGCCAGGTCGTGCCGAATAGAATTAAACATGGACGTAACATCAAACGATACCGGGAAATCATTTGGTTAGAGACTTACAAGAATTGTGTTGAGGAGCTGACTATGGTGTCCAAATCAGTGGTCAGAAATTTTTGGTGCCGAAACAGCCACCCTGCCACTCCATACGTTGGAGTGACTTTGATCGATACGATGGGTCGGAAAGGAGCGCCTTCCTCATGTACCTTCACGAGGCTATATAACTGGGCCAAGGCCGTGTCT
Source organism: Schistocephalus solidus (assembly GCA_017591395.1). Lineage (NCBI taxonomy): Eukaryota > Metazoa > Platyhelminthes > Cestoda > Diphyllobothriidea > Diphyllobothriidae > Schistocephalus > Schistocephalus solidus. The sequence continues at coordinate 314,802 of WEDG01000683.1, read as the reverse complement.
TAAGCTCTCGCCATGCATCGGTCAGTGGGCATTATTGCACCTGAGTTATCCACTGCTAACAACATTGCAATAGTTTCACGTATCAGCGTTCTGACGGGATTGGTTTCGCCTGGGACAGAAAACTTGCGATCGTCCCCTAACTTTTTGGCATTCTGAAGGAAGTCGGTTCAGTCCAATATGATGGTGGAACGCCCCTTATCCGCGGGCATGATGACGATGTCTCTGGCGGCGTCGATTTCCCTTAACGCATCACGTTCAACCTTAAGGTGTATTTTCCAAAGTTAATGAGTCATTAGGAAGGATGGCCCCCAGTGTCTGATAAGTTTTTTCTTCTCCTCCATCGCTTCCCTATGATTGATAACCGATTTCAAGGCTGGAATCACGTTAACAGGTTTGGCATCAGGTGTGTTGAAAGAGATTTGTGCCGTAAAACCTGAACTGGCCCCTTTTACGTGCCTTTGATGACAGGTTTTGTCCCAGTATATCGTTTATGGATGACGTCCAATAATGCAGCTACCGTAATTTGCTCCCCAGTGCTGCGTCGCATGTCACTTTCAGTTTGCGGACTCATTTAGTCACGCTCTGCTGAAACAGTTTCGTTCCATTCTCGCCCATGAACTCACAGCATCTGGTCTTATCTGGGTCAATCCTCTGACGGTATTTGCGCAGACTCGCGTGACAATCTTGAACGAGCAATCGCATCATTCATCATCCTTCTCCCGTATCCTCTTTAGGGGACTGCATAAAACATTCTTACACAAAATGAACTGTAGAATGTAGTTACAATGGACGGAAACTGCCGGTTTACGTTTCCTTGGGGATCCGGTGCAAAAAATAAATCTTGGACAATTACCGCTATGCCGTTAATTACAGCCGGGGTCATGATATATACCAGTGTACTGGCGCAGCGCTACACAGTAATGAATTGTATACGTGCAGACAACATTTGTGCCCAACCACCCTCCATTTCGCGCGGGAGTATTCGTTTTTAATTCAAATGCAGATACCTATTTAACATGCATGCAGTCAACATCAGTGAACGTACGTTTTCTATTATCCCACATCGGGCCTGTACAATAATGTAAGGGAGGGGAGAGTAGCAAGAGTTTAAACAGCCAATAAACAGTAAGTGTGGGGGAAGGAGTTGAGGGCCTTCGGTCGTCTAGTTCCGCCAGGGCGGTTTGGGGATGAGGGGTGTGGAGGCAGCCGGGAAGAATGGTTCGGAAGATTTATTACGTCTGTACCTCTTCGCTGTAACGTGACGTGGCAGGTGTGAACATGCATGCTAGGTTCACCTTCGGCCAGGGGCGTCTTAGGGCCTGTATGAACGCTTTTTGCGAGCACAAGGTTGGGTTGGCAAGCCATATGGCTACTGCCGTTGCGATCGCAATTATCCGCTGTCGCAGGAAGTTTGAGTCTCTATCCTGCACTTTAAAGATGACCCGAAATGACTGATTAACTTCAACCCACTGGCCGCTGTCAATGAAGTGGGTGACAAGTGCACTAGAGGTTGACAGTTCATGCCTTGATTTAGCCAAGCAGGATGGTGTCATCACATCCGTTTGAAAGGTGCCTAGCTTTTCGACCAATATTACCTGCGCCAAAGAAGTAACTGAAGGCGTAGATGCACAGTCAACTGTGGACGCACAGTCTACCTTTACCACCAAGGCAAAGAAGTCGAGTGCTTGAGAAGCCAAGTCTTCTCTCAGTGAGTGGATACGTGTGGGTGAAAACCGCGTTCAAGCGACGATGTGGAAGTCCGCTTGCTGGATCCCCTCAAAATGGCACTGTGAATAATAACTCATTTTTCTCAGTCATTCGCACGTCGGATCTTGGTGGGCCTTATTCATATAGGCACTGACACACATTTCAGAAAAAATTGTGTTCCCACAGGGTGTTTCGTATAAGAGTTAGTTCATTCTCCAGGGTATCCGGAATACTTGTTGACCGACTGGGGGCCTGCAATCCATGATGCAAGCAACTCTTAGCTCCCGCGATTATCACCTCTTGCGAGGCTTTCAGCCTCAAAAAACCTCATTTTGTGGCCGGTTCTCGCCGAATAAGCGCACTGCTGCCGCTTGTTCGGCAATTCGCGCACGAGCCAGTATTCCAGTTTCTCCGATGTAGTTTCTTTGCCTGCAAATGCATCAGATCCGAGAAACAACTCGAGATGTTTCTTGCCACGGCAGTAGGTTTTTTGGTCTCATTACCTGGCGGCGAATGATGGCCTTTAGTCTGTGTGCGACTACAAATCCAAGTGCTGTGAGAAGGCAGCTGATGGGCTCTGAGACGTTGTTGACATACGAAATCGCTCGTTTATATTTAGAATCGGTGCCATTTTTGTCACTCGTCTCGTTTGCGCGTGCACCGTTTGATGAAGGTTTGCGGGTAGCTATTTTTCTAAAAACACCTCAAAGCTACGGCAACTCAGAAACTTTTTTATCAGGTTCACTACAGTGCGTCTCAACACACCACTATAGCGTCTTTACGCAACTGCGTTTGTATATGATTGGGTGTTTGCTGTTGAAGTTCATTACTTGCATCGTATTTGTCACTTTCCTGGACACTTTGGTCTTTAGACCACCAAAATCTTTGCGGCAGACGAGGACGTCGAGGAAGACCAGCGGTTTGTTTTCTTCCTCGTCCGTCGTTAATTGTACTGGAAGATGCTTTTGAAACGTTATTTGAACGTATGAGTATGATGCATTTCGTGGACGACGAAGGCGTCCTCCAATATACCGAGCCCAGAATTTTGGTCTGTGGTGTTGGAAGACCAGCAACTCCAACCGTTGTAAGACCACCTCGGCTTTCATTCTGGAGATCGGCCATCCCATTGGTGTCCCTTTCACTTATTTGTCGATTATTCCGTCAAACGTGAAGTATATCCTGAAATATAAATTAAGGAGCTGAAGGACTTCAAGGTGTCCGAGGCGATTCTCAGTTTCATCGTTTTTGCTTCTTAGGAGGAGTGCTATGATCTCGACTGCCAGGTCGTGCCGAATAGAATTAAACATGGACGTAACATCAAAAGATACCGGGAAGTCATTTGGTTAGAGACTTACAAGAATTGTGTTGGGGAGCTGACTATGGATTCCAAATCAGTGGTCAGAAATTTTTTTGGTGCTGAAACAGCCACCCTGCCACTCCATACGTTGGAGTGACTTTGATCGATACGATGGGTCGGAAAGGAGCGCCTTCCTCATGTACCTTCACGAGGCTATATAACTGGGCCAAGGCCGTGTCTTAAGCTCTCGCCATGAATCGGTCAGTGGGCATTATTGCACCTGAGTTATCCACTGCTAACAACATTGCAATAGTTTCACGTATCAGCGTTCTGACGGGATTGGTTTCGCCTGGGACAGAAAACTTGCGATCGTCCCCTAACTTTTTGGCATTCTGAAGGAAGTCGGTTCAGTCCAATATGATGGTGGAACGCCCCTTATCCGCGGGCATGATGACGATGTCTCTGGCGGCGTCGATTTCCCTTTACGCATCACGTTCAACCTTAAGGTGTATTTTTCCAAAGTTAATGAGTCATTAGGAAGGATGGCCCCAGTGTCTGATAAGTTTTTTCTTCTCCTCCATCGCTTCCCTATGATTGATAACCGATTTCAAGGCTGGAATCACGTTAACAGGTTTGGCATCAGGTGTGTTGAAAGAGATTTGTGCGGTAAAACCTGAACTGGCCCCTTTTACGTGCCTTTGATGACAGGTTCTGTCCCAGTATATCGTTTATGGATGACGTCCAATAATGCAGCTACCGTAATTTGCTCTCCCAGTGCTGCGTCGCATGTCACTTTCAGTTTGCGGACTCATTTAGTCACGCTCTGCTGAAACAGTTTCGTTCCATTCTCGCCCATGAACTCACAGCATCTGGTCTTATCTGGGTCAATCCTCTGACGGTATTTGCGCAGACTCGCGTGACAATCTTGAACGAGCAATCGCATCATTCATCATCCTTCTCCCGTATCCTCTTTAGGGGACTGCATAAAACATTCTTACACAAAATGAACTGTAGAATGTCGTAACAATGGACTGAGACTGCCGGTTTACGTTTCCTTGGGGATCCGGTGCAAAAAATAAATCTTGGACAATTACCGCTATGCCGTTAATTACAGCCGGGGTCATGATATATACCAGTGTACTGGCGCAGCGCTACACAGTAATGAATTGTATACGTGCAGACAACATTTGTGTCCGACCACCCTCCATTTCGCGCGGGAGTGTTCGTTTTTAATTCAAATGCAGATACCTATGTAACATGCATGCAGTCAACATCAGTGAACGTACGTTTTCTATTATCCCACATCGGGCCTGTACAATAATGTAAGGGAGGGGAGAGTAGCAAGAGTTTAAACAGCCAATAAACAGTAAGTGTGGGGGAAGGAGTTGAGGGCCTTCGGTCGTCTAGTTCCGCCAGGGCGGTTTGGGGATGAGGGGGGTGGAGGCAGCCGGGAAGAAGGGTTCGGAAGATTAATTACGTCTGTACCTCTTCGCTGTAACGTGACGTGGCAGGTGTGAACATGCGTGCTAGGTTCACCTTCGGCCAGGGGCGTCTTAGGGCCTGTATGAACGCTTTATGCGAGCACAAGGTTGGGTTGGCAAGCCGTATGGCTACTGCCGTTGCGATCGCCATTTTCCCCTGTCGCAGGAAGTTTGAGTCTCTATCCTGCACTTTAAAGATGACCCGAAATGACTGATTAACTTCAACCCACTGGCCGCTGTCAATGAAGTGGGTGACAAGTGCACTAGAGGTTGACAGTTCATGCCTTGATTTAGCCAAGCAGGATGGTGTCATCACATCCGTTTGAAAGGCGCCTAGTTTTTCGACCAATATTACCTGCGCCAAAGAAGTAACTGAAGGCGTAGATGCACAGTGAAGAGGTGTGGACGCACAGTCTACCTTTACCTCCAAGGCAAAGAAGTCGAGTGCTTGAGAAGCCAAGTCTTCTCTCAGTGAGTGGATACGTGTGGGTGAAAACCGCGTTCAAGCGACGATGTGGAAGTCCGCTTGCTGGATCCCCTCAAAATGGCACTGTGAATAATAACTCATTTTGCTCAGTTATTGGCACGTCGGTTCTTGGTGGGCCTTATTCATATAGGTACTGACACACATTTCAGAAAAATTGTGTTCCCACAGAGTGTTTCGTATAAGAGTTAGTTCATTCTCCAGGGTATCCGGAATACATATTCTCCTAGCTCGGTTGCTATGGCAGTGGACTAATCTTCGTTTCTGAGTTCACTGGACAAAATTTTTTAAATATTTGTACTGTCTTGTCTATGTTTCCTTACGAAATACACTTCTACGAATTGGTCCTTTGAACATTCTGTTTAGTAGGGTGTCCAGAAAGTCGAAGCATGTGCTCTCATCTTGTTCCGATGTGAAGTTTGACGCTGGGTGAGCTTGATTCACTCTATCTAGGAGGGTGTCAAAATCAAGGTTTTCATATGCTATTTCAAAATATCGTCAACGTAGCGATCCTATGAATAACGGACCTTTTTAAATGAACAGAACTGGTTTTTCTCTAGTCTTCCCATGAAGGCATCAGCTAGTTGAAGTCCAAGAGGTGATTCCAGCGTCATGCCATCGATCTTTCGGTAAAATCGACAAAAAACTCTGAGCTGAACCTTTAACCTTCAACGAAAGAGAAATTCCTTTAAATCTCCGATTGGCATGCCAATTGGGAAGTCTTGCCTTAAAATCTCGCCACATAAATATACAATCGTTTTGATGAGGGGAATATTTGTGAACAGAGACACTTCCGCTAAGGACAAAAATCGGTTTCCAATCAAGATTTTTATACATGGTGGAACCAGGGATTTCAAACGATTTCCATTGGCGCAGGTATTGTGCGGCAGCTAACCAGGTACAAGTCTTTTTATGCAGTGTAGCTACATATCTGAAGAATTTTTGATTCATGGCGGGGGTTGCATGGCCCTCTGCGTGTTCGTCTGATAAGTGGAGATCAACGGTTGGTGTCAGTCTGTGAGAACTGACCCCAACATTGTAGAGACCTCAGTTAAATTCTTGCTATGTTCTACACGAGCTTATGTATCTATGCGTTTACGCACGAGGACGATTTTAATCATGCCTTGTATGGATTTAGAAGGATAATTTAGGAATCAGCACATAATCTCTATGTGAGACATTTGCATCACGTTTTAGGCAGTGAATTTCGAGTTTTGCAAAATCTAAAAGACTGTTGGGTTAACCGGAGATGATTAATCGTCTCACAGGTGTTTAAAAGCAGGAATTTCCTTTGAAAGGCAAATTGCATTCCAAACTTTAATACTATACTAGAGCGTAACCGGGAGTAAGCTGTCGCCATAAAGACTAAACAGGTGCCGAGTAAAGTAAAACACTCTTTTGCAGTACGGTTTATGTATCATTCACTTTGGGCTTCAACCACCGCACAAAATTGTATTTTCATGTTGATTCCCGTCTACTGAAAGAAAAGCTGCGTATCAGTGCTATTCTCGCGTTTGAGCCTGTAGCACAGAAGCAGTTTAAAGGAGCTCAGTACTCAACCCCACACCGGCATAACTCAGAAGTGCCAGCCCACCCTCGCTTATCTTCGGACATGCCACAAGTCTAAGAGGACAAAACACAGGTTTGTAGAAAAACTTATATGAAGCCAGTTATTAATCAATTGCATGCTGATTGTAGCCTTTAGATATCGCTACTCACCTTAGGTTACACGTTTTCTGGGGACATCAATGTATAAAATGTGTTCACTGTAATTTTGCTTGCTAACGCTCGAAAAGTCTGCCATTTTCTCAAACAAAACACATTTTCATAAGACTTCCACTTTGCAATAAAGAAGCCTGCTGTGAAATAAGGAATAGTCTGGTTTAAAAAAATACGCAATTTTCTGTCCTTCATATTCCTAAAGTATAGTGATTTTAAGAAAATATTTGACCAATAAAAATTGTAACAAGCAGAAATAATTAAAATTAATCTCTTGAGATTGTTATTTGGCATATTCGGTTTGAGTAACCTAATGCTTGCAGAATAGGCATCTTCAAAAAAATAGATCAGGAAGTAGGTGACGACTAAATTGGCTTCTAAAATCATAAGAAATAAGGCATCCACAATCTGTTTCCATTATGAATTAAGATGTGTATCAGATTTATCATTTGTAATAATAACGCTTTTGGTTTTGAAAACATTCTGACACAAGCCTGTTCCGGGAAGCAGTTCAGAAAAAATGCAATCACTCGAAAATGGTTTTTATTGGCTAAACATTTCATATTCTCTCTAAAAACCATCTTAAAAAGACAGTTACAGTCGTCTGCAATTGTCTTTGATGATGATTTCGAGCGGGAAATTCGAAACTTCAGGCCAGTAAACAACATTTTCAAGCGATCGCTTCATCCTCCTCCTCTTCTTGTTTCATTTTTCTTTTAAGATTCTTAAATAAGTTAACCCGTCGATTAAAATGCCATGCATGCAAGACTCAACCAAATCGATTCATCGACACTGAGCCAAAAATAACCAAATTTGAGGCATCACAGGTGTCGTGAAAATGCATTCCCAGGTGGCATATCGAAGGAGGAAAATGCGTTCACGAGAAGACGTTCATTAGAGATCTGACGTTTTGAATATTAAGTTCACCTTTAGTCGCATAGGTCTCGGTATACGGCGTGCGTTGCTTGCTGCGTAACCGACCAGTGCTGATCATTGGATGCATTTAACTCGCACTGTGATCAGGTTGGCCGCGGAGATAATTGCTGGCCCCTATCTTTCTGCACAGGGATCTTCTCCTGTCAAAAAAGATTCGTCAACGAGATAGGAGAAGGCAGATTAACTTGGCGGGGTATTCCATCAACCTTCATGCTTCTTACACCAGCCTGGATGTGACCATTGGTTAGGCCAGCAAATTCAAAGGCATTAATGTTGAAGACGCTGCATGGGCTGCTACCACCGAATTCGGGTATAACATTCGTATGGCTAACCGATACCCACGCACTCCTGTTTTTACCCATTTGCCTGATTTTTCCACGCAGTTGCTAATCACACAGCTGCACTGTGAAGTCGGTATACATATACTGAATTCTCCCGCTCGGGGTTAAGGTCGTTAGACAACATCATTTACCGGTGCATTGCTGAGTCAGGTCTTGGAGAAAATCTCATTCAGAAGGATACGAGGGATCTTGTCATGGCTTCGGAGATCACCTTTATACATCCACCATAATGTCGGCAGATTGCACTCTTCTGTCGGTCACATTTTTTTGCAGGAATGCGTGCGGACAGGTTTTGACTCTGCAGTGTTCTTTTGGAAGCTTTCCGTCATCTCCTTTGGTGGCTGGCATGCTGCTGCGGCTGTACCTATTTTCTCATTCACTTTTTCCTTCTGAATTCTAGATCAGGGAAGATCAAGTTAAGTCGTTATTTCTGCCAGTCACTCCTGTCTCATTCATTGAGTACGAAGATTGTGTCAATAAAATGTGCTCAAAAATTTATTTTTTATACTCCTCGAAGAGCTGTTTAACAAGTTTTTTTCAGAACCACCATGGTAATGAACCCAGTCCAGGCTCAACAGGAATTCCCTTAATTTGCTTAGATATTTTCCCTTCGAAAGTGCTGTCTTGAAGCAGTTCCCCATGAGCCGTAGGCTAACTGTCTTTCTCGTCATACGTGCGACATAGCAAGTCAGCATTGGGAGAATATGCATAACTACACGTTCGTTCGTTTCTTCTAACTTTGGTAGGACAAGGCACTACTTGAAACATTAAATCTCCAACAACCTCTCCTAGTTAACGCATTTTCGTTTGCAGTGGCCTCCCTTAAACCCCTGTTTAACTCCTCTAGAAACAACATTTACGAGTCAGCTATTCTGTGGCCTGTAATTAAGAGACCAAAGTACTTGTGGGACTTACAGTTAAAAGCCACATTCTTTAATCAGTGAGTGCTAGCAAACCAAACGCTCTAATTACTGCGCCACGGGCTTGCTGTCCTACGGTTTTCCATTAAGACGGTTATACACATGAACTAATAACCACTGCGCGACTGCCTGCGAAGGCTATTGAGTGAGTCTCAAAGCACAAAGGGACACGAAGGTCCCATAATTTGATTGATGATGTCCTCACCATCGTTAAATTTTACAACAAAAACGGGGCGCAAAAAGAGCCCGTAGGTCAATGGCTGAGCGTTGGACTTACTTTTGTTCGATGACCGAAGAACTGGGGTTCCAACCTCATGTTCGAAAACATGGGTTGGGAGGGTTGGTTGATGAGGGCTCACAGGCCCAAAGGGGACATTCCTGTATCTCTTGCTTCTGTTGGTAGCCCCTCTTCCCGCCGCGAAGATAATTACCCATGCAAGATTCAAGACAAGCCGAGAATTTATTGAAGCCTGGGCTTCCGATGAGAAGTAGGTCAATTGATATATCGATTTGCCCCTGCGTTACCACCTCCAGACTGGCACCACTGGTATCTGATTGGCCCCTCAGCCTTATAAATGTGACTCGTTTTGGGTTGCCTATTTATCTCTGACGATGGACGTCAGTAAAGGTTTCGAAAGCGCAGACGAATAAAACCATGCTTTCGGTGAACGAACAACCTTCTTCAAATATCATATACGTTCAAATACGACAGTTTAAACGTCGTAGTTCGATGGTGTCCACTGTATGCTCCACAAAAGGGTTGTGCAGGGACGGTGACTTGCGAGTGGATTAGTTTTAAGTGATAGTAGCCTTTAGCTGCAGCAACCGCTCTCTCTCCTCCCCCAGTGTCATGACAGAGTCAAGAAGACCGGAGGCGGGAGAGGGCGCAGGTGGATTGCGTGGCCAAGGCCACCCTTGGGCGTACCACCACACCTGGCTCGGATCCCACGGAGTGGACGAGCCATAAAGGTCACATTTAGAAGGAGCCATTACAGCCTGACTATCAATCCGCCAGTCAGCCACTCCACACACATTGGGCTGACCCCGCACTCCGAGTTTTCCCATCAGTTGGCAACCATCCAAGCCATGGCGTCAGATTGTTTATAGTGAGGAAGATGCTCTGAGCCGTCGATCTCACTCTCTCCCGCACTCCTACAAGCAGACCAACGTCCGAACCCCGTCAGTTTTCTGATGCGGAAGAGGTTGCACCTGCTGTTGACCTCGTCTAAGCGTACTACATAGACGACATGTCCCAAAACACAAGCACTAGGATTTCAAACAACAGGGGTGTGAATGGATCATATCTCACTGGTGTAAGATAGCCAGAGGTCACGTTACGTAGGAGCCATCGCAGCCTGATTCTCAAACCACCAGTCAGCCACTCCAAGCAACACATATTGAACTGATTGCGAAGTTTGAGTGTAATTGTCAGTTGGCAAACTTACAACCTACGGCACTTATCACGGTTAGTACCAAGTACCCATCGCTGGTACTGGGGGCAGTGGTGGTGTTGGGGGTAGCAGATGGCAGGTCGTCGGAGGTGGCCACTGAGATGGTGGGAGTGGGGTTAGTGGTGTTCGTCGCCATAAGCTGCGCAGGGGGTGGAGGAGGGAGGATGATGTCGGTGATCGTGGGCGGCGGGGCATCAATGAAGTTGTTATGAGTGGTTGGGATGGTCATTATCAAGGGGTCCTAGGCAGGTGTGACAGAATTTGATTCAAGGGGATTGTTTTTGTATCGAGTTCGAAGATGTCCGACCAGGCCAGTCTGAGGATTCCGGTCCACTCCAGGGCTTCCTTGGAGAAATTAATCGCTCCACTACTACCACTTCTTCTGCAGTTGGCCAAAAACCTGATCATTCGTTGTGGCAGTCTCGTAGTTTCGGGTTGGAACACATTAAACTCGTCCAAAATTTCAGGCAATAACCCTTATTTTCGTATCAACCGCGTATATATATACATATTTTCAATTTCAAAAACCTGCGTAATCCCTTATTAACCGCAATTTTACCACCTATAAATACTATGAGGCGTGGAACAATACTTATCTCCGACGATGAAATCTTGTTTTATTTTGAAACGTCAGGACAATTTAACCATGGTTCCCGGAATCGCCTCTTTTTCTCATATATATATATATATATATATATAGCACAAATATGTTGCTAAGAGTGCAACAGGCAAGACGCAGACAGCTGTTTCACGGTCATTACCGATCATCAGTACATCATATGCCTTGTGCATATATATATATATATATAAGCCAGAAATGGCCATTCCAGTCTCCCTTGTCTTTGTCGGTCATGTTATTCTGCCTATACACTTAGCTGCCTTACGGCTGCTGGCGGGGCTTGAGAGTTAGCCCCAAGGCACAACGGGACGAGTGAGTCCTGTAACCGATCGGTGAGCGCCCTACTACGACTGTTCATATATATATATATATATGTATATCATTGACAAAAAGAATCCGCGATCCGTGAGATTTTGTGTTTACGCAATACAAAAAGGTTGAAAGGAAATTCATCGGGTTTGCAAACTCTGGCCAATCTTATGCAAAGTCATAAAATGCAGTGAAGTTTGTAATTGAGATAGGCTGAGTGACAAAGCAATCAATAATCAAACATACCTTGATCCAATAGCATTAGGCGGTGTTTCTAGATGTACTGTCGTAATATATTCTACACCTTTTTATCATCCTATTGAGGAGCACTACATTTTTAGTGGTTTTCAGTCCAAATTTAGCATGAATCCTGTTTCGAGGAAAATAATGTTTAATTTACTAGCCTAAATACTTACTAACAAAATTTTGTTTGGGTTGCACATGCAAAACCGTATTTCGTCGGTGTAAAATCTGTCTAATCTATACGAAATATAAGCCTTTGATTTCTGTTAAAAACATGAATATAATCGGAAAATTGTGCCACCCAGCAAAGAAAAAACACACAAGCAATGCTGCATAGAAACATCAATAACTATTATTTTGTGCAACATCTCTAAATAAAAGCAGTGGTTCATGGACTATGATAAAATACCGTGAACGGGTCATTCAAAGAATTCCAACTCACTGGTTTATAATAGTTTTCGGTCATACAAACTGCAGTTTAATGTGCAATCTAATATTTAAGTTGGGAGGACTTACCGATTTTTCTAACTTACGCAGGAAAAATGCTGATTTTAGTTGTCAATAGACATTTATGTTGCGATGAACGCCCAGCGATCGCTTAAGGAACTCACTCGTTTAGCTCTGCCTTGAGGACCACTCTCGAGCCCTGCCAGCAGCCGCACAGCGGCTAGAAGTAGAAGAGGAAGATGAATATTGCTGGCAGCTCAATGGGTCACCGGTTCATTCCTCGGGTAGTGCACAACCAGGGATCGGGTAAGACTAGCTGATGATGTCTAACATGCCAGAAATGTCCATTTTAGTCTCCATTTTCTTTACCGGCCGCATTTGTCTGTCCATTTTACTACAAGCCACTGTGACGCTGCTGTTGGGGCTCGATAGTGAACTTCAAGACAGACTGGAAAGATTCGGTTCCGTTACCAGTGCGTGAGTGTTCATCGACGAATGAAAGTCCATATTCCCGATGTAAACCGGTGAGTTAACAAGCCCGTGGTTCAAAGGTTAGAGCGTTGGACGTCTGATTGTCTGGTCGTGGTTTGGGTGTTCTGGGGTTGCACCACCTGGTCTGCGGTATAACTGGCTGACGACGGTTAATGAGCAAGAAATGGCCATCCCAGTCTCCATTGTCTTTGCTGGTAATATTTATCGGACATTAATGTTTTCAGAAATAGCAAATACGACATTAGGTTATAATTTAGCTAACCCAATGATACATTGCCTAACTCAAGAAATGCCTAGCTCAAAATTTGTTGGGGTAGTATAGCACATAGTTGAGGTTCTGTATTTTATTCTTTGAATTAATTTATGGCGCCAAAAACTGTCTACCAAAGCAAAGGTCATTCCGAATATATTTTATGTAGGAAAAACCAGCCAGAATTTGGTGATGCCATATTTTTATTTTAACCCCCTAACTGTCTATGCCATTGAAAGCCACATGCCAAAACCCCTTGGTTGTAAAGCGTAGGCTGTGACCAGGGTGTGTGTGATGAGGTGTCGTTGCTTGGAAGGTTGCCTACTGACGATTGCAGTCGGTCCAATGTGTGTTACGTGGCGTGGCCGACTGGTGGTCTAAAAGTCAAGTTGCAATGGCTCCTTTACGGAATTTCGGACACTCACAAAAGACATGTGAGCCGCTAAACCCCCTTTTGTGCAAACTCCTGCTGCGTGTGTTTGGAAGGCCAGGTTAAGAAGTGGTGGATGCGCTTATGCATCGTAATATCAACTTCATGCTTATTGATCTTCAATTGAAGGAAAGCAAACAAATTCGAAACTAATGTCACATGAACTAAAAATTATTCTTATTAGGAAACTTGGAAGTAAAAATCATCTGGAATAGAGTGCAAGGTCAAACGTTATTTGCAAGTTAATCAAGTTCTTTCCCAGGCAGTCAATTAAGTTTGTAAAACTACTAAGAAAAAAAGTTGAAAAGTTGTTGAGACAATCCTTAAACGAAATATATTTTGCGAATTCATGGATTTGAAGTAAAACATTCAATCGGTCACTTATTGTCTACCAAGGTTTTACAACATTCTAAGCTAACTGCTGCAGCAAAGCATCTTTCTTAAGGTCGGATATAGGGCATTGGTAAGCTTGTTTAATATAATTGCTGAGGACTTTGCATAAAATAGGACTTCACAGAGTCGCCTGTCAAAAAAATGGTTAATGACTACACAATTTGATTGCAAATAAAATCATCAGCACATTTTGTTATCAGTTTGGTATATTCCTTCCTCCGGTAAAAGCTACTTTGGGCTTTCTATAATTATTATTTTTTGAAATGTCAAGTAACCTTTTACCAAATAACGCATTCTATATTGGCCAAAATAATTACATCTGATATTACTGATGACAGATGCGCCAATGCAGAAAAACGTTTACTTAGTCAAAACTTTAGCTTAATCTCACCATCTAAACATCGACTTAATGCTAATTGATCTTCAAGTAAATGAAAGCAAACAAATTCGAAATTAATGTCACATGCACTAACATTAAATCTTTTGTGAAACGTCAAAGAACCTTTTGTCAAATAACGCATTCTTAATTGACCAAAATAATGCCTTTTGAATTTACGCGCAGTAAATACCACAAAAATATCGTTGCAAAGTGTAACAGTTTTTACAATCTCAATTTTTGTAAGTAACAGTGTCCATACTGAAAGCTTCAACGAACAAGCTTTTGGTAAAAAGGGCTTATTAAAAACATCACTTTTTAGGCGCGTTTTACAAATGATTACTCACTTCCATCATCAATTTAAAAAGCAACGTCGTTGGAGCAGTCACAAAAGGTCATTTTTTAAGTCACTTTTTAAAATTAATACTGACAACATGTTTTCAAAAATCTCAAACTATTTTTCTCTAAGATTATAGAGGCAAATTATGTCGCCTATCTCTTGAATCGTCATGCAAACATCGGAAGGTGCTTTTCGGTATGAAACATTAAATAATTTATATTATTTTTTTTACCATGCAACACAATCCTATTATAGCCAGTCATGACAGGTTGCGAGTGTTTGATCAAGATACTTTTAAACAAACCGATATGTTTGTATATCCTTTGCAGACAGCCAGCAAAAGACCCCTTCACAAGCCAGCACCCTACCTTGAAGGAAATATCTTTTGATGGGGCTGAAAAAAATATTCAACGAATAATTGAGCAAACTTTTTTAAATCTATAATACCTGTAGAATTTCAGTGGATATTTCATGAAAAGAACAGTTTACTGCATGCGCTTCTCAGCCAATTGGTTTAAATAGCAGTAGGCTACGGTGCTTGGCCAAAGATGTCGCATGAGCACAACATAAAGCTGAGTAGCAAATTAAAAGTTTAAGCGTTAAACAGGTCTCTGATTGAAAACACACGAAAAATTACATCTGGTCTCGTTGCTCTCGTGCTTAATGGGAAAACGTATCGGGTTAAAGAAACTGTGTCCACTTTAACACACTATATTCTACAATTAGGCAGAAGTATGCAATGGAGGTTTGGTAACTTTGGTGCCACAAGAATTTGCTTTCATATAAACCAAAGCGAATTTTGTGCAAAATGCATAATTCCTCGTGAGTAAATGAACCATGCATCAAATTGGAGTACGCCTAGTTTTAGTAAGTAAATCGCCTGCATTAATTCTTAACCTGATCAGAAATAATTTTGAAAACAAATACGATCCAAACAGATAACGTTGGTAAAAATATGAAATTCCAGGTGATCAGGCAAATTGATGCCAATTCTTATTCCGAGTTTTTAGCATTAATATCTAATAATACAGCCTGTATGCGGTGATTTTTGCAAGCTTAATTAAGTGCTTTTTTATTGGTCTAGTAATGTCGCGAGAACTGGCCAATTGCAAACTAATATTCCCATTGAAGTGCAAGGAGGTTTTATGTGCCAGAGTAATATCCGATTCTACCTACTACGTACCTTACCGGTTTTAACCATTCAACCTCTTTCATATAGTAAAATCCAGAAAGTGAGTACTATCTGAATTTTGTGTCTTCATCTACCCAAAAACAATGCTAAAGAATGATTCTCAGATCCTGGAATATAACTTTGGTGAATGGCTCATATTTGGTCCTATTTCTGCTCCTCTGACAATCTGCGGTCTGATTGGAAATGGCTTGACCCTACAAACACTTCATCAGAAAGGCCTCTCCTCCATGACATCAAATATCTTCCTAAAGACCCTTACCTTGGCCGATGGCGCCCTCCTTCTTTCGTACTTCGTCAGCTTTTGCATTCCGATGTTGGTTCCGAGCAATGTGGCCACCTGGATGGAGGAATCCGGCATCTACCCAGTGATCTACCCCATTGCGCTCACGGCCCAAACAATCGGCGTGTACACTGTAGTCGTCTTTTCTATCATTCGATATGTCACTATCTCCCACCCCCTCCGACGGAACGCCTGCAGGACTCGAAAAAAAGCGCGAATTCTGATCGGCGCGATTGTCAGTTTCTCTATTTTATTTAATGTACCACGGGTGTTTGAGTACCTTTCAATCCCTCTAAAACCAGCAAACTGTTCAAGCATCTCTGAGCACGAAGGATGTTCCTACGAAATGCGCAATCTCGGTTCCGTTCATCTCTATGTTTCGATTTATCGCTCCTATGCTTACACATTTGGCATATTTGTCGTACCTGTGAGTATTGTGGCAGTGTTGAATGCTCGCCTGGCGATTATCCTTCACCGCATCCGTTTTAGGTTTGGTGATGGTCACATTCAGCATCGAGGACCGAGTGGCGGTACCCCAATGACCTGGCCTACAGTAAGGAAAAACATGGCCGCATCAATGCATCACAGTGCGAGCGGGTTGGATGTTACCAGTGGATGGGATCAAGCCTCATTAGAGGATGTGCCAATAGGCAGTTCTGAAGCTTCCGGCACGAATACTGTCAAAGACAAAAGTCAGTGCAAAAATAGATCTCGCAGCAATCCGTACTATCGGCCAGTCATTGACAGGGGCATCCAGTACAAAAGGCACCGCATTCAGGTAACTGCAAGACTCTTCTGTCTGGTAACCGTATTTACTGCGTTCCAGACATTCCCAATGATTGACAATCTCCTTCTGCACTTCTGTGATGATTGGGTACAGTCTACTTTTCCCAACTATAACATATTTTACGCACTGTGTCAGTTTTCAGTCATGTTAAATGCCTCAGTTAACACGGTCCTCTACTGTTTTTTGGGTCGCAGATTTAGAAGGGAATTTCTCAAGGTACTTCACCGTCAAAACAAGTGCATCCGTGCTTATTTATTACTTTTACGTTGTTGAGAATTCTTGCAGTGCTCATGTGGACTCAACATTCAAACCACCAGACATGATCAAGGATAAACTGTATCAGGTATTCCTTCATTCAGCTGTCTATTTAAAGCAAAAATCACTCTGTTTAAACAGGCTTTTATTTTTTACATTTTTTCTGGGGTTTAAGAAATGTGGGATACAAAGAAGATTGTCCTACATCTAACGTCACAGAAACATCAGGCATTGCTCAAGTAAATATGCACGTATATCTGAGGTGGCTATTTTGACAATCATATCTGAAATATATTCCAGTATTCCTCTTTCAATACAAACTTTTTTGCTTCATTCCAAACAGAGACATCACGAATAAATCGTGCTTTATTTTTAGAAAATGGTCTGCTCATAGTTACTGCCTGTTATGCATATTTATTTAAACAAAATTATATACGAATGAGGTCAGGGAAAGTCTAGACTTCAAAGTCCTTATCATGTAAAAAATCTCACGATACCAGAACTTACATGTTGTGGAGTTCATAATTTGTGAAAATATATTTACGTTAATCAAAAAATATACCAAATTGCAACAAAAGGATTTAGTTTTCAAAAAAATAACTTCCATTTAAGTTAAACACACCTTAATCTACGCTTGGCAAAAACTCAACAAGACATGAACAATTGACTCGAGTGACAAAAAACGTACAGCTACGAATTTAAATGTATCTAGGTTAATGAACTGACAAAAAATAGTAAACTCATAGTTCTGTGATTAATTTGCAGAAAACAGGTTTGTAAATAAGCAAACCTCATTCAGTTGTGAAAACTTCATTCTGAATGAATTCTCACTTCAACGGTAACCGTTGATGCCAGTGATTTCGTAAAAAATCGTATTAATTAACCTCAAAGCACAAGCTATTCAAGGATTATTACCTTTTGTCCCAAATTGAGTCTCTTTAGTTTGTTTTCTATTAAAATAGTTTTTGCTTTGAGAAAAAATTTACATACGTAGCCTTTTTGGAATCACACATCCCCATGCTTGAGGCGCAAGTCACCCTTTAGAACCGTAAATCTTCAAGCTGAAGATGACAAGAATTTTGTTTGGAGATTTGTTACGTGTAAGCTTCCTCCTTAGGTAAAATGTCCGTCCGCCTAAATTTAATTCCAGAAACCCTAGGTTTACCTAAAAACTGTACCCTGGTACATATTTATGTTATTCATCCTTTTCTGAAATGCTTGCCATAGACTTTACCAACACGTTTACACCTTTCGATTACCCAATTAGTAAAAAAACGTTTAAGGTGTTAATTATTTGGGGTTGATTGATTATTTGCAGCATTGGAGCTAAAGGCTGAATTTTGCCAGTCAATCAATCTTACTCACATGCCGGTAAATAAATCGGTCCATTTTCCAGTCCACTCGTTATAGCAACTATTTAGTGTAGTTATTTTATGATTTCAAAGGTAATAGCACATCAAGAGATTTCTCAACCATCTATAATGACATTAAAACGGCCTTTCTTTATACTATATGGTGCGTTGATTTCAAATTATCTACTGCGCAATTAAACAATGGTTTCCGATCTATCTACAAAAAGTGTATATTCTGTGATGTTCAAATATTCATGCTTTTAGTTGTTCATATAGAGAGTTCATAAGATGGTTTTAGAACGCTCCGCCCAAAGCTGCACAGTAGCTATTTCTATAGGCCGATGAACATTTCTGACTAAGACAAGGGAGACTGGAATGGTGATTTCGGCCTCATTAGGTTCTTAGGATACTGAAAACGTTCAAGTTTAGCTGTTCATGTATTTCACTTTTATTTGGCTAACGAACGGCTGGTAGAAATTAAAAAGGCAATATTTACTATAGGCTCTGAACGTTTACTTAACTTCGTTTATTTACAGAAATAACTTCATGTGGAAGGTTTGCATGCCTTAAAAAGAATGCATGTCATTCTAAGAAATAAATTGTCCATGCAAGTTCAAAATCTTTACGTGACTAATCATTTAATTTTTTTAGGATTACATTCTTATTATCGTCTGCACTTTGGTCAGGCAAGGACATTACTTGAACCAACCCAGTAAAATTATAGCCCACAATATTGCAAAGCTCTCATCATGACATGCCTTAATACCCAAATTCCCTAATTTATGCAAATCTAGTAAATGGAATCCCTTCAACGGGAAACACTCTTTCAAATTTATTTTTATGTTTACCATCAAACTAAGATATTTTGTGGCGTAAATGACTAACACAAAAACCTAAAAAATCATGCTTTTACGAAAGAAATATCTTCTTCAATATCCGAAAGATTTCAAAGAATGCAATTAATTAAATGCATTGTTAAAATCTTTCAGTAAAAAAGGCCTTCAATTTTGCTCCATTTAGAGCTTAGAAGTATAAAAGAGTTGGGCTGAAAAAAGTTACCAGCCATTACAATACGTAGCCATCTATACATTGATTTTGAAAAAAACTATAACAATAGAGAACAGTTGCAAAATATTACAAAATATTACAAAATATTATTATTAATTTTACAAAATATTGTTAAAAATAATTGTTGTAGCCCAATTAAGGAACCGTTTAACCTTTGAATCCGATTCATGACGAAGGGGGATAATCATATTTATGATGGGTTGTAATTAAGAAAAGGAGTAAAATTCTTGCACCAATGTTTAGAAATGATCGCAAAATTTACATTTGGATAACTTAGTAGACGGGCGTACACTCCTTATTAAAATGAAGCAGATGCGTTATAAAGATTTATTTCATAAAAAGGACGTACCCACTAACTGGTTAATCTCATAAAACATATCAAAAATTCTTCGTGTTTCAAACATTAACATGTTACAAGTATATAAAAGGGCAAACAAAGTCTTAATGCCATGTATTTATAAACTTGTGTTGGATTCATAGACAGCATGCAAATCTGTAAAAAAAGTGCAACCAACATTCGAGCGTCGGTAAAGCGTGGAGTTATACAGGACTTTCAAGCCAATATTTAGTAGCGTTATTGGGAAATCTGATCTCGATGTTCATTTAAACTTTTTCAAAAACCTCCCTTAGTGTCTCAGGTGCTAAGAACTGAATGCGCAGACATTAATTTCCACATATCGAGGAATATCAAAAGACCGGCTTCAAAGGCGCACGAATTGCCACTACAGATAATCGGAGCCGAATGTTATATGATTGGGCCATTACCGGGGCATAAAAGTGTCTGCCCTTTCGACAGACCCTACTCACAGATGTTACCAACAAAGACGATTTCAATCGAAATCAGCCTGTGGTAATGAAATCGTTCTCTGCCAACCTAATAAGCAATATGTTTTTGGCTTATTGCGGCAAATTTAGGTTAGTATTGGTCAACCTTCTTAAAGAAACAAAATAAAATATTTCCTACTTCAAGTGCATCCATCAGGTTAAAATCATAAAAATATCCAGCACCTCAAACCTTATTGCAATAGAATTAATGTCCAATGTATTTTCTGTTAAATTGCGGATTTAAGCAGGCTTGAATAAGTCATTTGACCAACTTGTGAAACAAACGGTGATCTAGGTGGTTTTCGAACCCAGGTCAGCAAAGGGAAAGTTGTAGTAAAGCCAACGCTCTAGCCAACTGAGCTACGAGGCCCCACCGGGAGCCATGAGTTTAATCACTCTTGGTTTAAATGACCCGCCCAGCTTAATGCAACGTATGCTATCCACCAATTCTTATACAGTTAGCTGACTGCCCAAGAAGAATTTCCTTACCAATCAATCTATAATCCACCAGATGATTACCAGGTTCAATTAATTTGCAAAGGATTTTGGCAGATTGGAATACTTCCTTAGACCCACTTGTGAAAAACTCGGCAGACTAGGCGGAATTTGAATCCAGGCTTTAGAAAGCGAACGCTCTAGCCAACTGAGCTACGAGGCCAAGTTGGGAGCCGTGAGTTTGATCACACATTGGTCAAGTTACCCGCCCAGCTCACTACATCGTATGAAATCCACAAATATAGATTCAGTAAGTTGACTGCCCAAGCAGGATTGCCGAAGCAAACAAGGCACATTTAATTACTAGGGGTTCTTGCATATTTGCATAATTCCTTTGACCGATTAACTCTTCGATCATAATAGGACCTCGCATCTCTTTTGGTAGTGCATTGAATTTACTTAAGCCTTCCCCTTGCTGACGATGGTTCGAATCCCACCGAGGCAACTAAGTTTTTTTGAAGTGTTTTAAATGCATTTTCTAGTTCTTTAATTACCTTTGAAATTTAAACGTAAAGTAATGTTTAGGGACCCATTTGAAACTTATTACCTTAATTATGGTCTTCTTTAGGCTATTTTAGTTTTCTATTCAGTCCTTATTACACACTCTTTCAACACTTTTCTTTCGTCCTAATAACTGCTTGTAGCTAAAAATTGTTTCTGTGCAGTCAGATAGCTTAAATGCAAATTGACAGGACAAGCGGTAGGATTGTTGCCAGTAAAGCAATTGAATTAAAACAACAGCTAATCACAAGCTGCGAAGCCAAAATATATAACAGACAGCTCACCATTTTTTAGGCAGCAATCATGTCAGTGAAATGCATTTAAACGCAAAACTAAAAATTTTGAAGTCATATCACTGCCTGAAAAATTGGAGGAATCCCCTAGCGGGATTTCGTTGACGCTTGCTCGGAAACAGAAACCACCGCTGTTTCTGTTGAAAGAAACGTTAGTATGTTATGCCACTTCAAACAACCTATCAACCGCAAATTTAAGAACGGGAATTTCTTTTTACTTGGTTTGTATAACCATGTAGACAAATAAATGAGAGATAAAAGTGGCAGTCAATCACGTTAGCGCGAAGGTAAAAAGCCTAT
Source organism: Schistocephalus solidus (assembly GCA_017591395.1). Taxonomy (NCBI): domain Eukaryota; kingdom Metazoa; phylum Platyhelminthes; class Cestoda; order Diphyllobothriidea; family Diphyllobothriidae; genus Schistocephalus; species Schistocephalus solidus. The sequence goes on along the minus strand of WEDG01000683.1, from coordinate 293,219 downwards.
ACGCTTACCTGTTGCAGTGAGCAGCTAAAAATTATGTGCTATGCAGACATTTCAGGTGGAACTTCAATAAGCACATCCATTAACAGAAGAATATTTCGATGCCAGTTTGCAAACACAGGACATTGGAATAAACATTCTCCTTATTCTGAGAATATTGCGCTAAGTTGCTGAACTATTACAGGTAGGCTTAAGCTCAGGGTTTATGTTGGACTTAAAAGTTGCCCTAGGGCACGGGAATAGTTTTTACGCTTCCTGGCTTTTTGCGCAAGACCACCTGCGTTGTCGGAGCTGTTCATGTTCTTGCGGCTTCCCTCAAACCCATTGTGCTTTACATGAATTGTGCGCTTAGCGCCCAAACCAAAGCTAAGTCATGATATACTCAGAATGTCATGACATTTCAGAGCTCTGGGCTTGACCATTGATTAATATCGACAGTGTAAAACTGAATTAGCCCATAACAAGTATGGTTTTTAAGTTGAGGTTTAAACGGTGTTTAGGATTTATTTGTTCGGTTTGAGTCTTCTACCATATGAACAAGAATGCATTCTCTTTGACAAAAATAGCCATTTTAGTCATTTCCTCATGTTAATTAAGATTTCGGACTGGCGGGTTCACTTGGAGGCGTACGTTTTTCACACTAAATCTGAGCTGGTTAACAGGAAGTTTTTTTTAATTTGGTAAGCTGAACGAACGAATACTCTCACTGATGCTGACGTTCGTCAGCTTGCCATGTTTGAGGTAACGGCAAGTGAGGTCAAAGCCAAAGACAACAGAACTGCTGACGCAATTTGGATTAAATACCTTGCGGATTGTAAGCCCTGTTGCAGAAAACCAAAAGTAGAATCACAACAGTTTGAAAATAGAAAGCTTTTTAAAGGTGAGATAAAAAGTTGCTTAACAGCATAGTAAATGCAATTGCGAACATCAAACCTTTTCTGAAATTTCTAGAATTTTCACTGAAAAATCAAAATAAATTTATTTGTCTGCATTATTGCACTGGATATCCAGTAATTAATATTTATAAAATCAGAATTAAGCGTAAACAAGATAAAAAACATTCCCGAACTGAGATGTAACGCAACGTTGTATATCAGAAATACTCACACTTATTAACTGATCTCATTTAACAATAGTAATCACCGATAAATGTATGGTTAAGAATTACGTAATGTTAAATGCATTTTTATGTTGCGAAAATCCGAAGGATTCCTTGACAGATTGGTGTCAATAGAACTCTTTGAAATCAAATTTTAAAATGTGATGGTTACGGGATGAAAGTTGGAGACCTTTAAATTGCTCACCTGTTTCAGAAATTAGCTAAACGTTATGTGCTAAGCAGACATTTCAGGTGGCACTTCAATTAGTACAGCCATTAGCAGAAGAATATTACGTTGCCAGTTTGCAAACACAGATTCCTCTATAGGATGAGGCAGAAAGGTTAAATGAAAGTTCTCAAATGCATGGTGACGTCATATAATATCCTCAAGGATATTTAAGGTCTTGATCAAAGTAGTACAGATTTTCCCTGTCTAAACGTTTATGTAAATATAATTTTAGAAACAATAGCATAATCAGTTATGCCCAGATGAAGTGCATCTATGTTTATTTTATTCTAAGGATACATGAAAAACATGAGCCGACTTTATTAGGACAATTGGTTTTATACAGTTGTTTTAATAAACTGCATGGCCGAAAGACTGTGCGTCTTAGGCATTACCAAAACGTTCCTGAAATAAGCGTACAAAGCAGGTTGAAAGCAAGTATAATTCAGGTTTTTTGTACCGGTTTAGTGACCTGCTTATTTGTTTCATTTCTCACACGCTAATGCCTCCAATTTGAATCAAACTGTTGTTAGACATGTGTGAGGTGTTGTCTGAAATAACGTTTCTCCTTCATGTTCAATCTTCCTAACAGCATTTGCAGGATGGAGGAGTGCGTGTGTTTTTTGTGAGTTGAATGACCCATGCAGAGATTTTACAAGTAATGCTCAAATACAACACCTTGCTCGGATAAAGTTTTAAAATCAACGTCTTGAACCAGCAGAAACCCCTAGTGTCGTTTTTAAAATCAGCGTTGCGTAAACTTCTAACATGAATGACGAACGTTTTGGCAGATAATATTATTAAAAACAAGACAAAGTTGCAAAGTAGAATCTCCATGAACTGACATCGGATACTTTGACATATAAACACCAAGACAGTAGAAAACACATTATTGTTAACCTTTTGGCTGCCTTAAATCTAAATTGACTTGCTTTGAAATAAAAAGCAACCACAACAGCTATTGTTCATAAGGATTGCTTCTTCCAAATTAGCTGAAGTTTAATATTAGGAACTTAAAATGTATTTTTTTGACTTCACTACAAAAAATGGATTAGGTGGCAGGGAAAAATGTTCTCAATCAAATTCTTAACTAACAGTAAATGAATCACCACATGGCAGAGGAATCATGCAGACCGCAGGGATTTTAACATTGCTGTAGCTAGCTTGCATCCTAATGTAAAATGAATGTGCGAATGGAATAACACAAAATGCAGTTTTGCCTCAATGTTCCTATGCATGTGCAGAAACTCTTTTTTATCCCTGCATTTATTGAAAAAGATATCATAAAAATTACGGTAACTGTGGGTGCTAAAGGGCATACCACCATACCACAGCAGTAAGCTTTTTCTCAGTACATGTAAAGGGCAAAACGAAGCTAAGTATTAAAACGCCGTCAGTCAGCTGCTTTTATTCTCACATAAATGCTTGACATAAAGTTAATTGCACTTGATCTTTATTTAAGAACTTTAGTTATGGTAGCCAACTACCAGGATAACTGGTTTGCGTTTACATATTTCCATTTGTGAGCCACGCGAAAAACCTATTAAAAATTGGAAATAAAACCGAGTTTGTGATTGTAAAACATAGGCATCTATTTATTTATTATCCATAATCATACCCTGGGCAGTTGTGAAAAGGTCAGACATGTGCTTTGCTGATTTTTGGCGGCTGCATGATGCATTTACTGGAGGTTCAGCATCTCCTTGTGTCGTACAGCGTTTTTCTAAGAAATATCTGATACCTGCTACAGTCCCGGAGAACCCTCAAAATCTCTCGACCACTCCAGCAATTCAATAATGAGCATCTTAATTTCTTTTGAAAATAATGTGCGGACCTGGATTCTTTTCGTCAGCGCAAATGTTTGGAGTTTTGCTTTAAACCCTTTACGTCATCAGTGGATTAACTTCCAGTACGTAAACGCCCTTCAAAGTCGTTAAATAGTATAAAAATACTGCTTAAACAGAAGAAGACGAGGTGATCACTGATATATGGCGTTTTTGGCCTGGCCCTTCGGATTCTATCTCGGACGTATCTTCAGGAACAGTTGCAGTGAGACAGCCGGTTGATTTTCAAAACTCGCAGCAAGCGTACTAACTATTTTTTTAGATATTTTCTTTGAAAATATTCGAGCACATTTAACATGGGAGCATCATATTTGAATATGAGATAATGTCAGTTCGTCTTAAAAGACCAGACATTTTTTATATTCTTATTAATCAGGAAGCAAGAAATTGTGTCTTTAAGAAGTTTACTTCTCAAAGCTGGCTTCTCGTTTCGAATTCCGAAATAAAATCAACTGATTTCCACCTTCAAATTCGACATACGGTCACATGGTTATCTTAACATTGATGAAATGCTCGAACTGTTTTATTATACGTCATAGTCTGATTAACTTAGGCCAGTTGGCCGCTGATTAAAAAAATTTAAATTAACCAGAGCAATGGTCAGTGAAAATTAAAAAACGGTACATAGAAATGTAGTACACATTAATGCCACTGTCCTCTGCTCATAGTGACTTATTTTATAATCCATTTTATAGATGTTGCAAAACGTACACACTGATAAAAATTATTTTTTTCGACCCTGTCGTGGAAACCTATTTCTATCCATAGGATAGAAACGTCAAATTCAAAAACCCGACGTCGATAACCTAGGGTAACGCAAAAGGGTACAATGTAAAGTTTTTTTAAGGCTACACATGCTTTTTAAACAGGACTCCAGTGTGTCCTATCTTTTCAAACACCAAGGCGCAGGAGGGATAAAGCAGGACTTAGCTCCAGCTGCAATTGAGATATAATCTGTATTTCAGTTAATTCTTTTTGCCCGATTTATTTCTACGTGGCAAATGTACCCATGGTTTTGCCAAAACCTTATCTCCTCACAGCTTTCTGCGGCTTTTTTGGCCAAATTTCCCTTTAGAAAACTGCAAAAAGTTGCGTAAACAACGCTTTATTAAGGGCAAACGAATACCTAGCAAGCAACCTAACACATAAACAGATACACGCAGCGATAAATAAGTACATGTTCCCTTTACTTGCCCATATGGGTTGAAGGTATATATCGGTATTGACGAACCAGTACACCGAAGTGTGTCTTCCATGACTAAAGGGGGTTCAGTTACATGGGACTCGAAACAAACCATACGCTCTTGCTGAACGTTTATGAAATAGGTTAATTAAGAGCTTTTTTTCCTAGAATAACTTATTTTCCGGAAAATCCATGGATATCCGAATGCATAATTTCATCGTAGGTAGACATGCTATGAGGCTGCCATCTCTATCTTCGTAAAATGTTTGCTGCAAAGGCCTATGGCTCGCCACTCTGGTGAAAAAAGTATTATGTGGAACTAAAATGCCCTGGACTTTTTGGGTCAAGGCATGAGGCATATACGTTCCAAATAAATGGTCATTCCAGAGCTAGAACCTCATCTACGTTGAAAGTAGTCATTCAAAAAATCCCTCCTATGTACGCTCTCCTACTTACCTATCTGCGCTCAACCTCCAGATTGATTCAAGAAAACCGGAGGTAGAATACGGCACAGTTGACTGGCATGGCAGAGACCCGCAACTAGGCGTGCAACCATCCTCCCCAACGTTATTGGTGTGCATCTGCAAGAATGTCTGTCGTGCCCTCAAGTGACTGCCGCGTTCGTCCAGAGCATTTGTCGTGCGGTCCGTTCAAACATGCAACTTTCTTCGATTACATGTGGCGCCCACCTGCAACCTCTTCCTGTAGCCCGTTCGTCAAGTCTAACAATGGGTTTAGTTAATTCAACAAACAAGTAGTCCAGAAGGTCAAGCCTATGAGCAGTGAAGCCAATTCTTTTAGCAGAATCGGTAAATCCTCCGTAATCTTTGCGTCCGAACGCTAGTTGGCGGGGATGAGACGAAACAACTTTCTCAGCGAGGTTTAAATACATCGGGCAAGAGATGCATACCTGCACTGCACAGGATAAACGTCGACGTCTCCTGCTCAGTAATTAAATGCTGCGAATTCCTAAACCCTAAACATTTATGGCTAAACTTATCAGGACGAACTGGAGATTAATTCCATTAATTCTGAGCATGCGGCTAAGTGCAGTAAAAATGCAATGGTGCACAACTGGGTCTGTCAGCACAACTTTGTTAGGTATAGTAGAACGTTAACTGTGCTTGAACTTTGCCAATGTGAAAGGAAAAACTGCAGGTAACGGTATTCGTAAATTTATACAATAAGGCGTTTTCATTCTCTAAACCTCAACCCTACCTGTATATATCTCCCACGATGCAGCAGCTCAAAACCAGTTAAAAACGTATCCGAGCCTTCAGCTATAAAAAAGGAAATCTAGCAGTGTTTATGCATCATCAACGACTGTAGTTCTTCTTTTGAAGCTGGTGAAGTTCAGCCCAAATGTTAAATTGCATAGTTTGCACCAAACGTCAAACAAACAATTTACGGCCCCAAGTGAACGATTCCTCTTCTTCTTCTTCTTCCAAGCATAAGAAAATCCCTGCACAATTGCAAGAGCTAGCTGAAATTAAAATGCCACATTGGTAAAAAGTCTTGCTGCCTTCAAAACAGACAGACTTGTAATGTCCGAGGTGAATGCTGCAACATGCCGCAGTCTATTTAAAGGGCTGACGGTTGCAACAACGCAACGTTCATCAAAATGGGTTTAGCTCTGCTGTCAGCGCAGCGGAAAAGCCCGAAAGGCGTTAGCCCACAAGTCACCCTTGATGAGAGAGGTGAAAGTGTTTTTGACGGTGGTGGTCATAGTTCCTATTCGCACAGGCATCCCCTCTACACTCGCAGTGGCGAAAGGGGGTTGTCCCCGTCGAGAGCCAGCTTTTGGCGTTCAGCACCGTTGTATGTCTCCGGTTTTGCTAATCCCGTGTGTGCGCCTTAGAAGTTTCTCCTATGCCGTGCAGTTCTGAGGCTTTTTTGCGCCTACAGCTGGCTACACGGTAGGAGCGTTGGACAATTGCCCTTGCCCGATCATGCTACGGTATGCCTTTTTGAGGTTGCAGGAGGGAAAGAGGGCATGCAGGTATGTATAGGTGCAGGCTCCCACTGCGCTGGACACGAAGCCCGATTTCACCCCTTATCTTCTTGAGATGGCAATAATGCATGGCCTTGTAGGTTCAGAGAAGATGCAGGGCAGCAGATAAAACATGATTCGAAGACCTCTAAATAATAATTCACGCTCGAGGCATCGTCACTGAGCCCATGCAGGTGCCAGATGGCGAACATCGTTAGACTCAGTGGTCTAACGGTCATTTGAGGCCTCAGCATTGACGGCGGCTCAACCAAGTGTTGTGGTCGCTTGTGGTTTCCAGTGTAGTTGCATTTATCTCTTGGCTTGCGTGTATTTTTTTATCAAATTGCACTATTTTCTTAATGCATCGTGATCGGTTTCTGTGTTATTGGCTAACGCTCTCATATTTTAATGAGTTTTTTAGTGCACTTTCCCACCTGCTGTACAGCGCCTGACCACATAGCAGGTTACGTCACCGAATTTCCTATTTGGATATGTCGTAACCGGCTAAGTTTCGTGACTTATAAGGTTTCAAACTGCAAGGATATTGAAATATTGCCCCGGATGAAGAGTAAGACTGCAATCGATCCTTTTTCCAGCGGCTTTTATAAAACGGTTGATAGATTGAGACCGAAACTATCCTTACAAATCACTACTATATGTACTGGGGATCATTTCATATGTTATATGCCTAAACTGACTGTTTAAATTTGCATATTACATGCACTTCCTTTATATTGACCAGTTTTTGGATCGAGGACCTTGAGACATAGAAGAGTGCGGTAGATGCGGTGCAAGTCCACTCCAATGTAAAATACTTCGCGTTAATGTAACAGAAGCAGCTAGTGCTCCGTCGCCATGTTTGTTTAAGACTGTACAACTAGATAGGGTTTCCGTTGGTTGATGGATTTTATCCCAGTTTGACGACCTCAATTGTTTCCCTGGCTATGCAGTGATTCCGTTTTATCTTAATTTCCGCATTCTGCATGCGGATACCAGTGATACAGTGACTAAAAAGCTAACAGTGCCACTTATGTGTGCTACACACGACCGTCTCCCTTTTAAATGTGCTAAGGCATGGCTGACCACATAAAGAAGCAGCTATCGTAGCTTGATCTTTAGAAGCAACTTAGTATCCGGCATAAAGCAACCATCCAAGACATGACTCTTAGTCTATTATGATAGATGCTAGCCCGAAATCCAGTTCCACAAACTCCTATGGGGTTATGCGAGTTCATTCGGTTTTTTCCTTACCAAGTACAGTGGGTGGTAATACTAATTAAACATTTGAAATTCCGCAAACGATAGCTTCAAACGCAGGTACCTATCAAGATTCAGCAAGAAAATGGAGCAGTTAAAAAACAAAATCACAAAAGCAAAGAGAACAGCTGCACCACTAAATGGATCCGACAAAGTCACAGCCGTCAATGTTGCCGTCGCGGTTATTATACTGTGGAAGAGGAAATTTCGAACGAGCCTCAACAGGATTAGCAACGCAAGGGAAACCCCTAATGCCAGTGCGAATGCGGTCGATGGCCAACACTCGATGGCAATCAAGATTGTCTACTATATTCCGCCTTCCCCATTACCTCCACTGAGATTACCTCTGCGCGGGTGCGGACAATCACAATCAAAGGTTAAACATCGCCCACTTCCCCCAACCGGTGCCTGGTGATTGATGACTTGGGGAAATAAGATGGGCTCACCAAAACAAATTTATTTGTGTTCTGAAGTTTCGGAGGGGCATGGTTGGCTTACCATTTTCAAATCGGTGACTACAAATATCTAAAAGCAACAGGAATTGGCGTGCCACGGCTTGTTTGTCGACCTTGGACTGGTCAATTTGTTTTGTTATCTGTCTAGATCCGTTGGAATATACTTGATGCGCAGTTTATTTGCGGGTTGTGTCTCTCTGTGGCTTTCTTGGCTTCGTCGTGGCCGTCTTGTCCTGAACTTCATGCACGTAATAACGCAAAACTGCTGGTGAAATTGGAACCGAAGTAGCACGTTTCAAACGTGGCCCGGATCCCACAGAGTGGGAGTGCCATAAAGACCACATTAAGAGGGAGCCATTGCAGCCTGACTCTCAGTTCGCCAGTCAGCCACTCCACACAAAACACACATTGGGCTGACCACGCGGTCCGAGTTATCCCGTCAGTTGGCAACCTTCCAAGCCACGGCTTTTAGCGCACCGTGATAGTTTTAAGCACGTCAGATTGTTTATAGTGAGAAACATGCGCTGAGCTGTCAACCTCACTCTCTCCCCCACCCCTACAATCAGACATTGTCCGAGCCGGTCAGTTGCCTGATGTGGGAGTGGGCGCATTGGCTGACGGATTGGCGTACCCGTCTTCGCGCGCCACAGCACGACCTGGCCCCCATAACGCACACACCAGGATTCACTTACTCAGGGGATATGGAGCAGCCATCGCCGTCTGACTCCTAGTCCACTGGTCAGCCACTCGACACACACAGCACATACACTGAGCCGATGGCGTGGTCTGGTGGAAGCGTCAGATTGGCTGACTATCCAGCCACGGTTTCTAGGAAACCGTGATATACTCTGGTAAATGGTGATTGTGAGGGTGTTGTCGATGTATTGGTGTAGGTAGTGTGCGCAGATGTAGCTTAAGCCTCCGGTGGTTTACCGGAGGTTGTCGTGGAGGCGCATGTGTCCTAATAGGCCCATGCGGTATGTAAATGTGCGGGGGCAGTGAGGGCAGAGAAGGCAGGCGCGTCGACTGTATGTCGGAGCCCCAGGCACTGGTTCACCAGCCTCCGTGCGATGAATTCGCAGGTGACCGCCCAGGCCGATGCGTGAGTTTAAGTTGCGGCCGCAGTGTGGGCAAAAGAAATCGGTAGAGGCTGGGGGGATGTCATTCATGGTAGTGAGGGTGTCAGGGGCCCTAAGAATGGCAGGAGCGGAGGGTGTGCATGGTGTATCGGTGTTGTCCGCCTTGTGGTGTATTCCGCTGTCGTGGATGCGCATGTGACCGAATAGGCCCATGCGATGAGTGAATGCGCGAGGACAGTGGGGGCAGTGGAGGTGACGATCTCTGCTGTGTAATGGTGCTCCAGACACTAGCTCACCGGTCTCTGTACGATGTATTCGCATGTGACCGACCAGCCCGATGCGTGAGGTGAATGTGCGGTCGCATTAAGTACAGCTTAGGTAAGATTCCCTATCGCTGATGGTGGTGGTGGTGGTAGTGAAGGCGGTGGTGGTTGCGGTGGTGGGGGTAACAGGCGATGAGTAGATGGGTGTGGTCTCTTTGATGGTGGGAGTAATGGAATTGATCCCAGGAGTGACGGTGGGGGAATCAGAAGGAGGGTTGGCAGAATTTGACGTAGAAATTGGAATAGTCGGATTGTTGGTGCATTGCGTCCGAAGATGTCCAACCAGGCCGATTCGCGCGCGGAAGATGCGTTGATAGCGCGGGTATATTGGCAAGGCCTGGGCATTGGCGGTGTTAGTCCGGGGCGCTGGTGACTTTCGTGCCGCTCTTTTGGCCTTGGCGGCGGTGATCCGGTTGGCCTCATAGATTGCTGAACCAGTCTTCACTGATCTTTTCCATGCTGGTCTATCCTGGGCGAGGTCTTCCCAGGTCGCCGAGTTGATTTGCAGTTGCTTCAGCGATTTCTTCAAAGTGCCCTTGTAGCGTCGTTTTTGACCTCCCTGCCGGCGAGAACCCGTAGAGACATCTCCGTAGGAAAGTCGTTTGGGTAGTCGCTCGTTGTCCATTCTTACCAGGTGGCCGCTCCATCGCAGTTGCACTTGCCTCAGCATGGCATGGATGCTGAGGATTCCGGTCCGCTCCAGGACTTCCGTGCCCGGGATCCTGTCTTGCCATCTCAGCTTCAGTATTCTGCGGAGGCAGCTGATATGAAAGTGCTTCAGCTTCCTGGCTTGGTTCGAGTAGACGGTCCAGGTTTCCGCTCCGTAAAGGAGTGTCGTCAAGACGACGGCATTGTACATCTTCAGTTTGGTGTTCAGGTGTATACCGTGGCGATTACACATGGAGGCCTGCAGCCGGCCGAAGGCCTGACTAGCTTTGGAGATCCGTTGGGCAACCTCGTCATCGATTCTCGTGTTGCGCGATATCGTGCTTCCTAGATAAGCGAAGGTTTCCACGTTTTTGAGTTGAGCACCGTTGACACTGATTCGAGGAGCATTGTATTCCGCGCTGGGTGGCGGCTGGTGCATGACAACCATTTTGGCTGTACTGATTGTTAATCCGAAATCGGCGCAGCCTTCGGCGAAGAGGTCCATGCTCCTTTGCATGTCCTCCTCCGTCACGGTGCTAAGGGCACAGTCGTCCGCGAAGAGCAAGTCGTGGACTGTAGTCGTAGACACGCGCGTTGGAGCCTGCATACGCCGACTGTTGAGAAGGTGCCCGTCAGTTCTGTAGGTGATGCGGATACCAGGATGCTCATCACGGTAGGCGTCCATCAGCATAGCCGAGAACATGAGACTGAAGAGGGTGGGGGCCAGTACGCAGCCCTGCTTCACTCCGTTGGTCACTGCGAATGCTTCGGATACCGTCCCGTTGTCAGTGACGCGCGCCGTCATCCCGTCATGAAGTTGACGCACCATGTGCGTGAACCGCACAGGAAAACCAAATTGCTGCATGACTTTCCACAGTCCGTCACGATGGTCGCGTCTTTGAAATCCTGAGGAACTTGTCCTTGGCGCCACATCTCCTAGAAGAGTGTTGTGAGTTCTGCCATCAGCCGGGGCCCACCATGTTTGTAGACTTCCGGTGGGATTGCGTCGGATCGCGGTGCTTTACCGCTGGAAATCTACTGCACGGTCCAGATGGTTTCTGGTAGGGAAGGCGGCAGATCCAGGTCATTGTTCGTGTCCACTTGAGGGAGCCAGTCAATGGCAGCATCGGAGATGGCTGATGAGCAATTAAGGACATTTCTAAAGTGCTCGGCCCAGCGCTTCAGAATTTTCGATTTCTCTGTCAGCAGTATTGTGCCGCCAGTGCTGAGCAGCGGTGCGGACCTCTTGATACATGGGCCGTAGATGGCCTTGATGGATTCAAAAAAGTTTTTCATTTCATTGCGGTCCGCATACCCCTGGATTTCCTCAGCCTTTCGGATCATCCAGGCATCCTGCATCTCCCGCAGCCGTTGTTGTACAAGGCGCCGGCATCTGAAAAAGGCTGCTTTTGTGGCGTTAGTCCGAAGGTCCATGTAGGCTTTGTGTAGTCCATTCTTCTCCGCGCGTAACTTGCTGATGTCGGCGTCATTTTAATCAAACCAGTCCTGGTGTTGACGACGTGCGCGTCCAAGGACTTCAAGGGCGGTGGACTGGATGACATTTCGCAGTTGACACCATCGTGTCTCATGGTAGCGTTATCATCTGGAGCATGCAGATCCTCCAGTTTCCCGGTTATTTAGTTGCTGAAATCAAAACAGGCAAATTTCATAAAAGAATATTTCGAGTATTTCGAAGTCAAGAGCGGGAAATAACATTGATGATATGATATGCTATGCCATGCGCCAAACGCACTTCTGCGGTGCTTCCCCTTGGTATCGCACGCTCTTTAAAATCCACCCTGCATATCATGTTTATGGAAAAAAGGGCTGATTATTCCCTAGTCAGCGACCAAATGTAGCATATCGTATGCCATGCGTAAACTGTCCTTTTACCTACAGAGGTCAGACTGGACGCATGCTTGTTTCGCGCATACACTAGCATAAACTGGCTATGTGACAAGGAGACGAATAATCCCACTAGTTTGCTTACATTTCTGGAACGGGGCACGATGTTCACTTCGCGACGACTAAGTAAATTGCCCCTGTTAAAATCAAAACAGGTCAAAATTCATTAAAGTTTGAACCTCAGGCACCTTTCAAGTCTGCGCTACTGGTCGTTGCTTAACTAAACCCCCTATAAATTTCACTTGTTCTTTTTCCAATTTAAGTAGTGATGATTGACTCCTATACGACTTCAAAAGCTCCGGAAAATACTTCGAAATAAGATGGATTGCTATCTCTCTCTTATCTAAGCTCAGTCTCACTGGACTGGTGCGCACCGGTATTTTCAGACCTTAAAATACATCAATCAATCAATCAAATTGATAAGGAGCGACCATTTTTTACAGCCGCCAAATATCCGATAAATTGCTGAGCAAATTATAAATGAATAAGTTGTAAAATTCTACACTGGCTTTGTCGGCAAGTCTTTTGACATGTTTCGTCCATGTAAACCTTCTGAAACTCCATCATCTTAAGAAATGCTTCCCATGATCCATTTTGTAAAATGTATCTTGCCTTTAAATTTGGCATCGCAAACGTAAAGATAACTTTTTCTTTACTTGCTTATCTCTGAATTGATTTTGGAAAACGAATTATCGTATTTTAGCTTCTTAGTCAGCAGTACGTGCTCTGTGGATACCATAGTGCAATATCTTTTTATGAACTTCACAGATAGATGCGAAATCTTTCCTAGCAATGATTGGCTACAAGCCTTCACATTGGTGGAAAACTTCTCAATTTTGCAAACGGAATCATTTTCGTGGCCAAGGTAGTTGCCTTTTAATTTCGCTTTGCATTCTCTCTATCCTTTGTGATGCTACTTGTCTTCTTATATTTTTCCGTCAAAATTTGGTGGCCTATTAACCCTTTAAAGGAAACGCACAGAGTTTCATTTACAGACCTCGTAAACGCAAGTTAAACATTGGAAAATTAACCCGAAAATACGCCAACAGTGCCTAGTCATACTTCTTGGCTTTAGACAGGAAAGATCACTTGAGATTAACCTGAAATTCCAGCTAGGTTTAGCCGTTTTTGTTTTGCATATACGTCATAAATATTTTTACGCTGAGCATAACGCAGCCATTCCAACAGTAAGAATGCAGTTTTTTTCTCAAACGGTACAAGGCAATCTAGAAACTGCAGATAATTAGTTACCTTAGGAAATATAAAATGAACTTTTGCAATTTGGTTCCGACATGACAAAATATATTATGTACGGTTATTTTATTACTTATCATGCACTATAAATATAAGCAATGTGTACTATGGTAATATAATTTTTTCATACGGTTGTTTATGCACACACCTACTTAAAACATGTATTATTAATTATGTAACTACATCTACACAGTACCTGAAATGTATGTATTTACCCGTATGGTAAATATATTGCTTAAAGCTCCGTTAACCCTTAAAGCATGTGCAACACCATGTAGGTCGTCGGAATATTCGAGAAAAGGCAATGTTTTGGAAAACGTACAATATACTTTCTTCAAATAAATAATAAAATAAGACGTGATCCTCTAGCAAATAAGTATAGGAAAGACGAATTTTGAATATTATCTAATGTCTCTTTTAATTAACAACAGACTCATAGTGAATTACAAAACCCGTATTATATACCTTATAAGTTTTACCAGACTGATTTGCTTTGCAGGCGGCCAAGAAGACTTATTCAAAAAATCGGCATCCTGTTGTCTTAAATATCACGTTTTATTGTGTGCAATTATTTATTGTACAAAAATGGTTAGATAAAATTTAATGTAAAATGTTATTGCAGACTTTTAATGAACACTTCTTGACCTAGTACGTTTAGCTGCGTATACGTTCATGTTAATTTAAAAGAATTAAAATGATTTGAGCTGTTCATAAGGCCGCTTCTAAAAATATTCATGCCATTAGACTAACGGCCTCCCTATCCCTAAAATAGAAAATATACTGAACGATATGTCTGCGAAAATTGCATTTGATTTAAACTGAGGGTTTCATCAAAATAAGCCCTTGCCTGTAGCCTATTAAGCTAACATTTAATTAAAAATTTCATGTGTATTTGAGTTGAATTTATTAAGAAATACGTGCCAAAAGTAGGTTTCTTCCATTCGTCTGATTAAAGGAACTAACGGTTTTTGCTGCAAGGATTTTGGCACACATTAAACACATAATGTTACCGACGAAAGTAAATACTGGTACCTAGACAGATCAGTTGTCAAAAATAAGTCATTGACAACGAACTTGAGGTTTTTGATAAAAAAATCCATATCCGGCCATCACGAACAGCCATCTCGAAACGTTGTTTATGGAGTTGTTGAATTTCCACAAAAACAGGGATAAATTGTTAGACATTGTCTTTAGGTTTCATATGTTGAACATTTCTTTAGTGCAATGAATCTATTTTAACATTTCTTTACGGTAATCGAAAAAATGGAATGAGTAGACGAACTATTACCTAAGGGTTATTTAGACTGATACCATAAAAGCAAACATATCTTACCCAATATCAATATTTGAAGGCAAGAATGTATCATATATAGGGAACACTCTTCCAGTAATACTTATGGCGGAGCATTTTTGGTCCATAATTTAGGTCAACAGTACTGTAAGAAACCCCAGAAATTCATTTTGAACATTCTTAACAAAAAAATAATGAACGCGTGCGTTGTCAATGGAATTTATATGGCTTCTGCATCTATTGACTGCTGTTTAATTTATCCCGGAAATTCAATCGTGATTTTGGCAAATCTTAAACTCTGTGCTTCATATATCTAGGTAAATAAATAATTAATATAAAGTGAGTTCTTTAGCCACAAATTGTATTCCGTTAACTTCTATCAAAAAGAGTTCATAACTAAATTTAATTTAACATTTTTTAATACAAGGCACGAAAAACGTTTCAATTTTTGTAGTTTTCAGTAGTGTGGATAGGTATTTTTCCACATACGATAGTAAAAATACACAAATATTGAAAAGAAAGTTTTCAATTTCAATGTTGGCGTTGAAATTTTGCCAACAGATAGCTTTAAAACAAATCGATCTTTGGGAAATCTGTTTGGTTAATTACATGATTTTATCTTGCAAACAATGCTTCCATGTCGATTATTGGCTAAATATTTTGGTTTATACTTTATTTCCAAGATTTAATAAGTGTTATTTAGTCTACGTATAAACAAAGCTTATGCGTGATATGTTTTAAAGAAAATTTAGTTTTAAAATTCAGAATAAGTACGAACTCACGTGAAAGGCTCAGATTAACAAACAGTCAAACAGAATTCGAGAGCCTGCCACCGCTGATTGGCTGACCAAGGATGAAAAATGTTTGCCACAAATAGAATACATTAGTGTTTTTTGCTAGATTAGAGGTGGTAAAATATTTCTGTTTTGGGATAAATATTTTAAATGGTGTTTAAATGAAGCAAAGCAAGTGTTTTATGTTTACAATGACGTTTCTCGTGCATGCTTGATTGCTTTTGTGCGATCCACTGTTACCCACGTCATACTAGTAAGACGATTCATTAATTGCCTTCTTGAAACAGGAAATCGAGTTCAGATCTATGGATATCTGTTCAAGAATTCCATCCTGTTTACTAGAGTATGTGAAGAAAAGAGCTCTTATTACTTACAAGTTATACCTTCAGATTTGAGAGAAATTATATTTTTCCATTCCATATCTTAATTAAGATTTAGCCAAAAAAATGGGTTACATCAATCCAAAACTGTTAACAACATTATTATCCGTTCAAACAAAGTTTTCTTCAATTATTGGCTCACGGGTTTATTGGTAGCCATTTTGACTTATAGTGGATTATCATTTTTGATTCTACATAATGAAACACTACCATTTGGTATACTTTGAAAATGACAACGTTATTAAAAAATATGTCTTAAATTAAATTAATTAAAAAATACATTAAGAAACAGCCCTTGAAAGTCAAGAATTGATTAACAACAATTTTGAATTTAAGAAAGGCTGCTGCCTTAATCATTAAGTTAAAAACCAGTTTATGACCATAATTCCCAAAGCTAAAAGGGATAGAAAATTTAGACTGGGCGATTGAGCATACTTTTGCTTGTTCAAATACGAATAATGAATTTGACAATGCTAAACTCTACTCTATACATAAAAATTACACATTTCACAAATGTTGTAGCTGAAACTTAACTAAGAAGTTGAATGCCCATGGTGATTTTTGGTCTTATATTATATGTATTTGAGGTGCTTAGTCTGTTTTACTAATTATAAAACCATGTTGATGCTCTTTCACTTAACCAACGCGTGAACATGTTAGGCAGAAAATCCCTAAATGTGTCTCCTTGAAGATAAAAACGTGTTTCGATCTATCAATGTTTGTTCATAAACTTATTTTGGATTCAAATAAAAAACGATCCTATTTCCACAGTTGAAAGCTGGCAAAATCTAAGCAACTCGTGCAAAGACAGAACAATTAACAGATAAAGTTTCCTTTATAGCTATTTGTGATGAGGGCGTATTGCAATTTCTCCTACTTTGGTTTGTTTTGATCAGCGGGATGAACATTTTCTAGGGTGTGCCATGCAAATGAGGCTTTCCTTCCCGGGTTCAGGTAGAAAATACATACAAGGGTTTCCTGTCAGAAGATTCTTCATTGAGTTGATCCGAAAAGCAGGCCATTTCACAGTACATCCTAAATAGCCCATATATGTCATCGTCCTCTTCGTTTATTTATTTAATGATTATGCCTGTTTATAACCTAACGCAGGCTTGAATTCAATGATGTATTCCGAATTGTTTCATGCTTATAAACTATGCTATAGAAAATTTTACTCAATAAATGGACTCATTAAATGGTATTTGTTCAACAGCCTATAATCACGCATGGCAAAACAGAGAGAGACATCATGATAGATCATAGTACTAGGAAATCTATATTGATAAATTCCTGAGTAAAAAGAGGCATGTGAAGTTGATTTGGCATGATAAATTTATATAAAATTATGTTTTTTGATATGCTTCTTTTGTGGAAACTAGTAAAGGGCAAATTCTCTTCCTAGGCCATGTTTGACATTCTTCAAACAGTAAAAAATGTTTAACGTAATTGAAACATTTTTGGGACATTAAAACAGTAAGCCTTGTTTACTCAACCAGGCATTCTCTCTTTTGCGTTATATTTATTTACGATACTGAAAGGTAGCTGTGCTATCTCAGAGTATAATATTTCTTTTTGATAAGAAAGATTACTTGAGTAAGGTTGTTATTAACTAATTAGCGTCAGGATGCTGACTTCTAACATCGCCTTCTTTCTGTCAAATTCTCAAAGTACAATTCAAAATGACCTGCTTTAATTGTGTGAATTTTTTATTGTTTTTCTTAGATTTGATAAATTTTATAAACATTATGTTCAGAAAATGGGCTGATTTTTTTAACAGAAAACAGAAAACCGTCTACTTTTCATTAAAAACTAGCACATTCCTATACGTTATTAAGAGAATGTTATTAAGAGCACATAAAGTTTTGAAATTAATTTGGAACACGTAGTTTTCGCAAATTACTTTACAAAGTGGACATTTACAACGCAATTTGAATGACAGTTTCATGCCTTTAAAATTCAATGGTCAAAATCTATTTAAAAACAAAACCTTACCTTTCATAAAGTCTATGACCATTCTTATTCCAGAAATAAGTACAAAAAACTATAATAAAATAAGACTTTTAACATTGTGCAGTTGCAGGAGTTGGTCAAGAAATAGCTCGTTTCATATTATCCAAGCATGCTATTTTGACAAAAATAGCTTTAAATTGTGCGTAAAAATAAATAAAAACAGATGAATAATAACATAATGCTAAACGTGTAGATGTATGATACTAAGATAGCAAATTAGAAAGCTGCTAAATTTAATAACTTAGATACTTAAATACCATTTCTAGATACTGTTAAAAACTGCTATAATAAGATTTCGGCAAAGGGGTTTTTATTCAATCAAAACTTCAAGAATTATGTCTTTTTATGACCAGCAAATTGTTTCGTTGAATTTAATATTTTATTGAATTTGCAAAAATGAAAAGGTGCTAAGGATTTTATCTAAATAAATATGGTAGGCGGAAATAATGAGAAGTAAAAGTGAAAAGATATGGCAGTGGACTTGAAGGACATCTTACTTCATCAGGTTTTCGGTGTAAACCAATGTTCTTCAGTGTCCGTATCATTAAGAAATTGTAGGAAACATTTGAATACGGAGATAATACTTCACTGAATGCATCGGGATACCTCGGGAATTCGGCAAAGACCTGTCAACAGTCAGTGGATACACCGATTTAAAACAATTGTCATTGGTCTGTGTTTGCGAAGGCTGCTGAAGTGACTAGATTCCGTTCGGGCATATTGCCAGTTCTTACGATACATTTTATCTCTTGCAATATAATAATAAAATCGAAACTTACAGAAATGCATATGCTTACTTAAATATATGAAAATTTTGAGTTTAACGAAATTAAACTTATGCACTGATTGATAAACTCGAAAAAGAACTGCTTGAAATCTGCGGCAAAATGATTTCAACATCGATCTGCGGTTACAGATATTGGAAATTAACCTTCCATTATAATGATTAATAATTCATTTTGCACTATTATAATATAATATACTTTTCATATATTCTATAATCTTTTAACGGTTTTAATTTTAAAAACATTTAACTTTTCACGGATTAGTGACATATGAAATGTGTGCGATCTAAGGGACATAATAAATGCAACGTTATCACAACATTAATAGGAAAAGTAAAAAAGAAATTATTATTTCCAGATGATTTGAGTATTGAAAAGTGAGTATTTCACTTCTTCGAGAAAACCCAATAACGGTAAATGTTACATTCTGTAACATATTCTGCCAACTTGTGCCTATGACGATTTCAGTGGCTGATGTATTTTTTTGCTGCATGGCCTAATGTGATGAAACTGTACATGAGTCGATGAAAATTGGAAATGGACTTTAGAAACTAAAGGGACGTGCATGTTTGTTTCCCACGAAAATGAATTTCCTCGGTTATTTCATAAAGATTAGTCCCAGAAGCATCATTAAGAAAATATGTTTTGCTATATTTTGTAAACTACTTTTTAAAAACGTGTGTAGTAGTCCTATGCATGATTTCCGTTTTTAAAGCCAAGGTTTAGAACAATTGACCTGCTAATCCAAACTTAGAATTAATTATGCACCAAGCGGACTTTCTATAAATTGTCGAATTAAATATCTATATGGGGATTTGAAACAGATAAATTTCTATTAAATGTATACGATAAGCATAACTGTTCGTTTGGTTTTTAAACGTAAAATAAAAGAATGAAATAGCACTTTTCTATGTATATTTTGATGACCAGACTTTCCTTTGCTTTTTTGGGGCCTAATTTGGTTAAAGTGCTGCCAACCGCGAAATTATTTGATTTCGCTTATTTGAACATAAGAAAAGTTCGTGCAAAATACTTGAGAAGTTCCTCAATGGGACACTTTTTTATCTTAACAGCATTATAAAGGACACTAGCATATAAGAGAAAACGTTCCTTGTGCAGAAGGATATTAGCTTACTGAACAATGAGCTGTATCAGCATGAGGTTTTGTAAATATGACAGACTGGCTGGAACCTTGCAAATGATAAACATTTGTGGATACTGTTTGAAAAATGGCTTTACTAAAATTTCAGCAAATGTGTTATTATTTAATCGAAAACTTCCAAAATTATGTCCTCTTATGACGAGCAAATTGTTTTGGTGAATTCAATATTTTATCAACTTAACAAAAATGAAAATTTGCTAATGGTTTTACCTTAATAAATACAGTGGGCAGAAATTAGGAGGAGTGTTAGTGAGAAATATGGAAGAGGACTTGAAGGAAATCTTACTTCATCAGGTTTTCTGTGTAAAACGATGTTGTTCAGTGTCCGTGTCATTTAGCAATTGTATGAAACCTTTGTTTTTTGATTCCATCCTTAGTAAGCAGAGTATATTTGAATAAATTGCCATTGCTAATCAAAATATTTCATTTTGCACTATAATAATAATATTACCTACTCAAAGTGACACGTATGTACTAAAATATATTGACGGTTTTAATTTTTAAAACATCTAAATATACACTGAGCAGTGACATATGAAACGTGTGTGACCTTTGTGTTATAATTTATGTAACGTTATCACTGCATTCATTAGAAACGTAAAAGAATGCTACCAGAGGATTTGAGCATTTTATGAAGAGTAATTCACTTCTCTGATCATACCCAATAACGGTACATTTAACCTTCTGCAGCATATTCCGCCAACTTATGCATCTGCAGATTTTGAAAGCTGATGTATTTATTTACTGCTTGAAAACATAGGGACATGCGTGGTAATTTCTTCACGAAAATGACTTTTCCATCATCCAGTTTATTAAGATTAGTCGACAAAGCATCATTAAGGACAGGCCTTTTGCTTTATTTTGGAAAATTCTATTTTCATAAGCGTGCAGGAGCCCAGCGTATAGTGTACATTTTTCAAAACTTAGTCTACAACAATTGACTGGCTAAGTAAAACTTAGAAAAAATCATACACCAAGCAGATTTTAAATAAAAGTTTGAATTAAATATCACTGGGTAAATTAAATATAGGCACCCTTCTGCTGAGTTTTAATATTATCACCACAGTTCGTTCCTTGTAAGGCAAAAAAACTTACAGAATAGCTCTTGTCTTTTTTAAATTAAAAATATTTCCTATATTTTTAAAGGTTTATTATGTCGAAATCTTGCCAGCCGCGCAAAATGCGAAATAATATGAGCAGCACTAGAAACCAAAATCATATTCAGTTGCTTACGCTTATGTGAACATCAAAAATGCGCATGCGGGTTACTTGAAAACTTCCTCGAGCGGATACTGATTAATTTTTGCAGTATGAGGACGGAAACTATCACAATGGAGGCTGACTTTATTGTGGAGAGAAAGATACATTAATGAAGCAAAAGCCGTTTCAGCATGTGGTTTTTAAAATATTGCAGACTGGCTAGAACCTAGCAAAAGGTTAAAACATTTGTGGATAAGGTAAGATAAATTGCTTTAATGAGATTTCGGCAAATGTGTTTTTATTCCATGAAATCTTCCAAAATTACGTTCTTTTGTCAGCAAATGCTTTTGCTTAATTCAATTTGTTATCACCTTTTCTGAAATGAAATTTTGCGAATGGTTTAACCTTAATAAAAACAGTAAGCGGAAATCACGAGGAGTGTTATTGAGAATTATGGGAGTTGACATGTAGGACATCATATTTCATCAGGTTTTCCGTGTAAAAAAATGTTGGTCAGTGTCCGTATCATTTAGAAATTGTAGAAAACATTTAAATACCGGAAAAAAAACTTCACAAACCGTATCGGGTTACCTCGGTAATTTGGCAAAGACATGTCAACAGTCAGTAACTAACCCGATTGGAAACAATTGTCATTGGTCTGTGTTTGCGAAGGCTGCCGAAGTAACTAGATTCCATTCGGGTATATTGCCAGTTCTTACGATACATTTTATCTCTTGCAATATAATAATATAATCGAAACTTACAAAAATGCATATGCTTAATTAAATATATGACAATATTTAGTTTAACGAAATTAAACTTATGCACTGATTGATAAACTCAAAAAAGAACTGCTTAAAATCTGTGGCAAAATGATTTTAACATCGATCTGTGGTTACAGATATTGGAAATAAACCTTCCATTATAATGATTAATAATTCATATTGCACTATGATAATATTATATACTTTTCATATGTACTATAATCAATTAACGGTTTGTTTTTAAAAACATTTAATTATTCAAGGATTTGTGGCATATGGAATGTGTGCGACCTTAAGGACATAATAAATGCAACGTTATCACCACATTTAATAGGAAAAAAAAGAAATTATTTTTTCCAGATGATTTGATTATTTTTAAGTGAGTATTTCACTTCTTCGAGAATACCCAATAACAGTTAAGGGAACATTCTGTAACATATTCTGCCAACTTGTGCCTTTGACGATTTCAGTGGCTGATGTATTTATTTTGCTGCGTGGCCTAATGTGATGAAACTGTACATGAGTCGATGAAAACTGAAAATGGCCTTTAGAAAATAAAGGGACATGCATGTTTGTTTCTTCACAAAAATGAATTTCCTCACTTATTTTATAAAGATTAGTCACAGAAGCATCATTAAAAAAATTCTTTTTGCTCTATTTTGTAAACCTCTTTTTTTGTAAGTGTGTATTAGTCCTGGAAGATGAAAGTATAAAATACTGCTTTTGCGTATTTTATGACGGATAGATCTTTTTATGTTTTTTTGGACTTCATTTGATTTACGTGATGCTCACTGTGTAAACTTATTCAGATTGTTGGCAAAATAAGGAAAGCATTTCCTATTTATTAATTCGTTCTTATGTTAATCTTTTGACCACCAGAATTCGCGTTCACGCTGTTTGAGAAATGAAAATATGGAAACAGGATTTTTGTTTCGAAAAATTCCTCGAGTTGATATTTCCTGACTTTACAGTTGTATGTCGTAGGTTATCGGTATGAAGAACGAGTTGCTTACTTAAATAATAAACTGAACGAATTTTATGAGTGATAAAGGTGATGGCCATAAACATAAGCGTTGACTGTCTATCATTTACATAATGGCCGACACTTTAAAATGTTCTTTAGACACAAACAAGATGGTCCTTTATGAATCAACGTCAATGTATGTTTCCCGTAACACTTATTACCAACGGACGATTCCCTGACATATGGTGAAATTTCATTGAACGTTGTTTTTGGAAATTTCGTGTAACTGAAGACACATAGAAAGGAAAACTCTGTATGCGTTGTTTGTTTCACTGATTTGCTTATTGAGGAGACGCTATTGCTCGGGCATGAATGTGCCTTCAGAAAAAATGGTATGGTACGTTACAACCGCGAAACATCCTTACCTGTTTTAATTAAGATTACGTGAAAAACAATTGATGATTGGAATGGGGTTTTGCTTTGCTTTGTCATTAGCTACTTTACAAAGTATCCACTAAATCAATGCATTTACTCATGTTTTACATACATTGGCTAATCAAAACGTGTGACTGTATAAAAATTAGATCAAATTTTACATCACATTTGAAAAACAAAAAACACGCACATAAATATCAATTGCATAAGATGAGCAAAAGGGTTTATTCGGTTGTAAAATACAAAACGAAATAGTATGCATTTAAGTCATTTTAACTTGTTTGATGTTTAATGTGTCATACTACCCAAGGATGATAATCCTCCTAAGAATTAAAATGAACTTTTTTTAAAAGAGCAAAGGCTTCCCACCTACATATCTGTACTAAATGTCCACAAAACCATGGTAAACGGTTCTTTAGATGCCGTTTCAACATATTCAACGTGCTAACTTAAGGAAGCAAGTCACCACGTGGTTCAGGAACTCAGCGTTTACCATAAGACCGATAAAATCGTTTAATTGCTGCTTTTTCATTTCCGCAGAAATTAATTTGCAAACAAGGATTAAATCAGTCTATTTTAGACTGAATGTTGATATGAATATGCGAGCCGTGTCCTTTCAGCCACGGCAAGCCAACTTCTTATATCTATTAAACTCTCAATAGGCAGCCAGTTGCCTATTTAGTGATTAAGCTAGAATAATATTTAAAGCACAGGCACTATCTTTAAGCCAGTAACCTGTAATATACAATTGGCAGCCGGTTGGCCGGTTAGTGCATATTATGTGGGTTTCTCCCTGAGGCTGGAAGAGTTCTGTCAAATTAATCATATCAACGTTCAGTTTATTCCGACAAACCTTCAAAAAGACTATTTATCTGCAAATTACTGATTTATTTCTGAAGAAATTAAAAGCAGCAATTGTTAAACTAAAGTATCTACCAGAAAGCATGCAGAGAATGCTGGGAGAAACACGGATGAGGCGAACTCCTTGTAGCTGTATTAAACAGCCAGCTAGTTCCTGTGCTGTGAATATGGTTCAACATCTAACTCAGTTTATTATGCTTAAAATAGCGGCCTTGTTGTAACATTAAGGATAAGAGGGACAGGCTGCTAATAGTTCTTGTCAGATATGGCTTGTTGAACGTAAATCAACAACTGCAAAACGTACTAAAATGTAAGTTAAAGTAAATGAAATATTCATGTATCAGCTGAACAATGCCATCAAGTTAATCAAAAACAAATTTCATAAGAAAAAAATATTCTGGATCACGTTTTTTTGTTTCGAAAACAAAAGACCTATACAATATAAAACTTATCAGAATGCTCAGGATTGTGTAGTGACAGTTAAGCATTTTTGGCTTAGCGTGTTCTTTAAACAGTAAAGAGGCAGAAGGCTTAGCCAAATTTCTTTCCGGAAAATATTCATCAGTTGTTTATTGAGTGGGTTGTGAAGTTTAACTGCCAACATCTCTATTTGCAACTCAACAAGTAAATCATATACATGCGTTTTTTAATTGACTCGATTCGCGACTCTATCAGGTTGTTTTTAACCATAAAATATATACCGTACATCATTCGGAATCAAAAAACACAAAGAAAAAGCGTTATGGACATTAAAATAGCTGGTTAAATT
Organism: Schistocephalus solidus; assembly: GCA_017591395.1. NCBI lineage: Eukaryota > Metazoa > Platyhelminthes > Cestoda > Diphyllobothriidea > Diphyllobothriidae > Schistocephalus > Schistocephalus solidus. The sequence continues at coordinate 268,544 of WEDG01000683.1, read as the reverse complement.
CTGTCTTATATTTTTTCATCGCAAAATTTGAACGAGCATTTGTTCCTGCTGTACACGTTGACAAGGTTTTTTGTAACTTCAAATACTGTGGTTGTATTCGGTCAGCAACATAGAATTTTGTATTTGTAATACTTTTTTTCTTTCATATTGTGAATTAAAAGTATATTTTTAGTTTTTTGTTTGATATTGAGTTTGGCCGAAGTATACGGTTGAGAATTATAAATACGACCCAAAACCTAATCGGTATGTGACGTTATTCTATGTTCAGGTAATATTATCTTTATAATTTTTTACTAACGTTCTTAGTGATTTTCGTTTTCCATTGAATGGCAATAATTAGTTCCCAGTCTCTATACCGAAACAGGTCCATTTTGGTATTTTCCTAATGATAATTTAATTTTAGAATAATTCTGCTGCTGTGTTTTGGCACGATCTAACGATTTGTTTGAATAAACCAACAGCTGGACAGAATGAACACAAGCTGCCACTGCAATGGTAAAGCTGATTGGCTGCATGACAGCCACAGTTCGCTTAGCCAAAACCTATATTAAAGTTTTACTAGAACTTTGAGCAGACATTTTCACCTATGACAAAATACTTATATGGTTAACTGCACCTCAGCCTAGACCCATCGATCGCCTAGGAAATCCATGCGAAAATAATTATGTTCTTTTACATATTTTCAATAAGCGTTTAAAATACATCTTACGCTCAGAACAGATAACATGCATCAGTTCATTATTTATAAAATAATGTAAGCGTTTTCCTTAAAAGCGGTCAAAATTTCGATAATACCTTTAAGTTATGACTGCCTAGCAATCCATAATTGCCGACGTTTTAATGCTCTTTCGACACACACAAGACTGCCCCTGGTGAATAAAAGTAACTATTCGGCCCCTGGACCAATCAGTCGCTCAGATTGATTCCCCGAGGACAGCTCTGAGGTTTATGGTAAAAACCATTTTCAATTACCACAGGAAATCTGGTTCAAATGATGTTTTTGTAACTTTCGTGCTACTAAGCACGCACAAAAACAGAATATTTGTTTGCCGTTTTCTTTCAGGAAAGGGTCTCCCAACACGATTTTAAGATAATGAAATGCTTGCAACCTTAATTTCAGGCCAAACTATGGAAGTAAAGTAATCTGGATTGTATGCATTAAAGAAATTTTTTCTGACTCAAGTTTTCTGTTTGAAAAACAATACAATTATCAACCTGAACCCTCAGGACTACGTTCTGTCCATAAAGACTCTCGTGGCTTTATTGGAGGCTAAACAGTACAGTTTTAAACTGTAACATGTTAAGTGGTTGTCGTTTTCTCTATTAAATGTATGGTTCCTTTCCAATTTTTCATAAGCCTTATAACGGTACGCGTGAAATAAGGATAACATTTTATGTATGTTTATGTTTTCAATGTTGCGTCCACGTTTAATTAAGGAATGCCATAAGTGCAAACTCTCCTGGAAGGAACAAATTAACTAACAGCTGGCTAAAATTGGAGAAGCTGTCACCGAAACGATAAAAGTGACTGACTAATCAACGACCAAAATACGCATAGCCAGAGTAAACATTTTAATAACCTGGTTTTAAAGCAAAAACGTTTGGCAAACACTCCTTAAATTGCACTCAATATGCAGTAGGTGACACTACACATAAGATATCTTAACTCAGATTTGAGTGCGTCGTTTGGCATATATAGCGTGCTGGGGTATTTATGAGATCAATTTGAGGCATTTAATTTCCACTACTGCTAATGAACGAATTTCGAATCTGCTTAAACGAAACATAGAATGTGCTTAAAGGGCAGAAAATGACGCCTCCAGTCTAGGGCCGATTGCCGTGAGCACTCTACTGTTACCCACGTCGTATGAATGAGAAACCTCGGAAGTGTGTCCTTGAGAACTGGAACATATCGTTCGTATCCGTGTGGACTAGGTGAAATCAGAAATGGAAACTCGGCTTGTATTCAGCCAAGCAACTGATTAAAATGATGCACACTGATAAAGTGACGCTCTTTTCCCGTAAATGCAGCAATCAACCTCTTTTCCCCGCTTCGAATTTAATGTCGTAAACATGAGACTATCTCTCAGTTTTTTGCTCATTGCATGCAACAAAAGCGTGAAAACAGTTTTTGTGCCAGGAAATTTGCGTTTACACAGGAATACGCTGGTTATGGCTTGCTGAGTGAGTGATCACATGATATTTTTAATCCTATTTAGGTAACTCTTTTGCTAACTATTCATATTAAAACTTTATCGAGAAAAATACGCAGGATGGGAAAAACCGTTTTCAATGGTTTCATTTTTGTACGCTAAAAATGAAAATTATATGTCTATTTGCACAATGCATACATAAGATTTGCTATGTTCAGTCCAAGTATATTTACGAAACAATTCAATATACTCAACCTTCACTAGCTATATGCTATGATAAAGCCCATTTGCATTTGAAAATATTTGGTAAAATTTATTTTAGCTTGAAATTATATGGGTAGCAGAATCTCGTTTCTGAAGAATATTCGCTTTCTGATGAGTTCATGCTTTAGACAAAGTCAGTTACAATGGTCTAATGTACGATAACCTTCCAATTAGAACACAATATACTGGATAAAACTGTAAAAACACTGACGCCGTTTGGTTTTTATGTCCGCCACTTTCGGGGTCGACGATGGACAGTTTACACGATTAAGTGTTCATCAATCTCATGAAAGGTTTTTTGGTTAAAATGACCTTCATCGACGGCCAATACACACCAAAATGTTGCGCACACGATGAATTTAACTATGGTGGTTGCAGCCTGCAAAGCATCTTCATTTTTTGAATACTAAAAATCACAAACTTGAAACAATTCATGAAAGTAGGTTTCATTGAAGTAGAAAGTAAACTTTCTCATTGATGATTGTATAGACTAGTTTTCTTATAACTTATGTTTATTTTCCTTCCTTTAAAAAGTACTCCAGTAAAGGCTTAAGAATAAATGTCTCAAGAAATGTTTTACTCTTTTTATAAAATTAATTATCATTATTTTTCTCCTTTAATCTGTTATATTCAACTTGAATCAAGAGGAGATTTATTCTCACTGAGCACGTTACAGGAAATACTCGTGCCTTATGTCAAGCTGGTTGTTGACACCTAATCGACTAGTCTCTCTAAGCTGTGGCCTTACTGTCACTTTTTTAAACTACTAGCTGGCAAACGGCTGCTGTTGCAATAGTAAGGGCTTTGGACTTCTAACCAACAGGTATCGGTTACAGTATCAGAGATTACAAAATCTGGCGTAGGGTATGGCTTTCTAATATTGACCAACAAGCCAGTAATGAGCTTTCCAGTCCCTTCTTTTTGTGTAATGTATATAAATTTTCTTTAAAAGCTCAGCGGTAATATACTCGTTTCTTTGAGTAGCAGGGGTTTGTTAAAGGAATTTGTCACCCAAGAAAGAACATTATAAAAACTAATTTTTTCATAAGGAGCAGTTATTTTCTTAAAAGAGGAAAAAACTTTCAGCGAACTGAAGTGGATATACGTATTTTACAGACCTTTCAGCCAATGCGTTGCTAAGTGTGTGTGTGTTCTGTGAACATCTCGAAAAAGACAAAATTCATCAATTTCTTTCATCAAACTTTTGTAACCGGAAAGATGGTAAAGAAAACATGTTGATAATTCCTGAAATAGCAAGCGAAAATGCACTTAAATTAAATATACTCTCCCATCTCATAGATATAACTTAGTGCATGAAATCAATCGAAGCGTGCTAACTAACGAGTGAAGCACTACGGGTTAACACTGTACGGCTACTCGCTTAGATACCATGGTGCTACACTTGGTATCTTTCTGTTTTAGAGAAAATTCCGTAGGCCTTATTTTTAAAAAAAATATTCAGCAACCGAAATCCAGGCAATTCTGAGAAGTATAATCTCGGTAAAGTACTTAAAAGGCGAGGTGAACAAATATTCATACTTTTGTTTCTGTTTACAGCAAGTATTTGGAACCAAGCAAAGCTTGATAAAATTTATTTAATTCGACTTGTGGTAACAAAAAATGTTTACAGTGAAACTTTTAGGGTTTACTGAAAAAGCAGGCGAAAATGCATAAGACCGTTTGTTAGACTAAAAAACACTTGCATTATATATCCTCTTTCAGTCAGTAGATAATGATCAAGACATAAAATCAACAAAAACATTTTAAACATTATTTTGAGCACTAAAAGTGAATACAGTAAGATAACTGGCTACAATGTCACAGCGAATTCCTCGGTATATTTCAGATTTAGTGGAAAAGATGGGCAGCAGACATTCTTCTTTGCAAATATTCTGGGACAATGGAATTTCTAAATGGAACTATTTACACTAAAGCACTTCTACCTTTCCACCAAGTATTTCACTTACTGATCAAAAAAGTAACAGAGCAGACCAAATTTCGCCAGGGCAGTACAGAAAACTACAAAGATTACCAAAAAGACAAGGGAACCTGGAGTTGCCATTAACTTTCCTTGAAGAGAACCCATTTACCATAGTCTATGCGGTCTAGAAATGCCTTCACAGATCAGGATATCTTACATGTTAGTCACGCGGTGCTATATACCTCAATCTTCCGTTCCTCGAACAGGCGTCCAACAAAATGCAGCGGATTGAAAATCAAGGCATGGCATACTAGGATTGTTATTTCAGTAGATGCACTGTCATGGCCAACGGGAACACGGTGTTGAAATGTTCTGTTAATGGCAGCATCCAATTCCATTTGATAACGATGAAGTTATCATTCATATACCGAGCCCAGGATTTTGGTCTGTGTAGTCGGAAAATCAGCGACCCAAACCGTTAAATGTTAGTCACGCGCTTGCTATATACATCAATTTTCCGTTCCTCGAACAGTCGTTCAACAAAATGCGGGGGATTGAAAATCAAGACAAGGCATACGAGCATTGTCATTTCGGTAGATGCATTGTCATGGCTAACGCTCTATTGTCGAGTCACGGGCTCTTTCTTTTGAAGGTAGTGATTGGACAATTGAACGAAATAAGTCAAGTATTTTCTGGTTCCTGTATTTTCAGTTCTTTTAATAAAGTGGCGGATCGGAAGCCTTTTTGAGACCCTTTAATCTTCTCACAGGTTTCTCCTTCCAAAGAGAAGCAATTTTTGATGAACTTCGAAAAGCCCTGTGTAAAACTTAGTCTTGATAGAGCTCTTAGTTTCCTCGCAGGCCTTCTCATCTTTCTTGGGCACGATTTCCTACCGAAAAACTGTGGGTTGGATAGAACTAAGAGTGTCATATCCTTCACATAGTGGTCCCTCAATGAAGGAAATAGCAGCTGAACCAGATGTATAAGATGATAGTCAATATGTGTAGCATAAATCCAATAGTATTTCTTTGCAGACAAACTACCATTTGGTGTTCCAAACAAAAATATAACACGTGTTAATAATTTAATTTACATTTTGAACAATTGACTAAACATGCATTTAAGCTCGTATTAGTGATCGATTGCTGCTACCAACACTGCAACTTTCATTTTGAATAAGTTCAAAATGAACTGTCACACAATAAGATATTGCATTATTCTTGACGATAACGGAAAAAGGGCGATAGACGAGAGGTCCTTCGTAAACGTTCTTAACACACGTTTTTTAATGAAAATGCAGCGAGCTGACCAATGGGGTTAGCAAAAACGAATTTAAACTAACTTTCACGTCCAGAAAGTTTCCGAATGCCTATAAAGACGATTTGGGGTAAGAAACGTGCGAACATTAAATGTGCAAAAATATTTACCCGGGTAACACTCAATCACACAGAGTCCTTTTAAAAGACCTGCATTGTTTGTCCAAGTTTGTATTGTCACCAATGTGTATTCCGATGGATTGGAAGGCCAAGCCAATATCTCTATTTCGAAGGAGGAACCTTATCAACGTTCTGTCCTGTTTATGTATCAATTCGGGGATATAATACATAGTTTCCTAACGTTCGAATTAAACATCCATTTAAGTTATCTTCATAGGTACTGGAGAAAATTTATGCATGCAATAATGTAATAATATTTTTAAAATAATGTTTTCAGTCTGTTATGAGGAACGAAAGCAGAATGGGTGACGTGCTAAGGCGAGATATTGGCACGTCAACGCATGACACAGCAGACCAAGCTGGTTGTTAAATGCATGCATGATATCGGCTAGCCAATAAATGTCTATGGTGACATCGGGCACGCCTGGAACATTGGCTCATCCAAGCGGCCCAAAAAAATGATCAGTCGAAAATTTGAGAATTTTCCACAATGGGATTCACACGCAAGAAACGGCGTATCTACAACCAACAGGCCAGAGGTCAAAGTGTCTTACAACGCTTTAAAGTTCAATGAAAAAGGTGAGTTTTAGGGAGCTTATTTTAATATTAAGGGCAGATGGGAGCTTACAGATCGGTGGCGGGCCTCATACGCCCTGTTTTTTCCAGGAATGCACTCTTAAACCCAGCCCACAGCAACAGAGCGGATAGTGATATAACCAGAATGATAATTTCAAGAGATAAGAATGGCGATTTCTGGCTTACAAGATGTCATCAGCCCATTGTATCCAATCCCAGGTGTTGCAGCAGCCGAGGGTCAAACACGGACGTGTTGGTTAGAATCTTAACACTAGCAAACAGAACCACGAGCTCGCTGCCTTCTCGGTTTTAATCGCGAGTGGCTTATATGCAAGGTATGGTCATTTCAGTCTCCTTTGTCTTTCTGTGAATTTTCCTTCTGCGCGATTGTGTAACTCACAATAGTTGGACCATCGTATTAAGCGAGTTTCATCGTTTTCTGCACAGCGTGGTGGTGCAGGAACCGTGACTTTTGCGTGGATGAGCTTTAAGTGAACGAGTACTTTTTCTGCAGCTACCTCACTCTCTCTTGCCTCCTACCATACCCTGATCTAACCCCCCTGCTGGTCCTGCGCATCTACCACGCAACCCGTTTTTAAGAAGCACTTTCACTCTTATTCTCTCGCATGAAGATCAGTTTCTCAAGGCCCTTTTTCCTAAAATCAGGTCGATCACAATACATGATCGTAGAACGTGTCCATTTGCACAGTCTTATCATTCTTTATACCCACTCTTTTCCATTTTACAGAAAGACTTCTAAATGGCATTGCAGAAAATTAAGTAAAGTGGTTTCAGCCTATTTAAGCTACAATTCGAATGACCATAGGAGCCTGTGACCGTGATAAAGCGTACGTAGCGCTGACAACGATGTAAATTTTATTGATCAGCTGATATCACGTCTATGGATGTCCTCTGTTCTTGTTTTTATTGACAGTTGTATTTGGTGAAATAAAACTTCATAGTCAATACTAAATGCGTCCACTAATGCTTCTATAAGAAGGCAACTAAGTATTCATGGGAAAAAACGAAACTCTAGAGGCACATTTACGATGCAGGCACCCCAAGTCGTCTTCGAACGTAAGTATATATGTACAAATCAGTAAACATGTGAAGCTTACCTGATTGCTGATGTGGTCGTCCAAGGGATAGAACACTAGGTCTGCACCAAGTATAAGCCAACAATTTGTGCTCCTTTATCGATGAATTATTTGTCATTGTCAACAAATCTGACATTGAGTAACTCAAAGAATTACTACTTTCGGTTGACCAGAATATCGTATTCATGATTAAAGCTAAAACAAACAACCAAATTCCCTTCCTCAATATTGTTGTTTGCCGGTGGGCAAATGGGAAACTGCAACGTACGCGATTTAGAAGGATCACCAAAACAGAGCTTATTCTGTACTTTTATAGCAAACGCACTTTGTTTCACAAGCGTAGTTGCGTGCAAAGTATATTACAAAGAGTTAAAACGCATTGCATCACGTCTGCAGGCAAATGAGATGAGCAACAGGAACGTCACAACTTCTTCCGAGCTAATTGATACTCAAACTCTTTTATAACGTAAATGCAAGCCTCGAGAGAATAGATGATGCCTAAAAGGATAACCACCTGAAGTCGGAAGGGCAATTACTTTCATAATATGATGCTCTGTAGCAGTCTCTCGGCTGTTACATCGCGCCGGAGTAGGTGTTGGTCATCGACCTGAGGCGACAATTCGTCGTCACGAAATGCATCCTTAGTGCCCTTCCGTGACCCCTGCAGTTGTATACCAAATATGTTGTAAGGATGGGGATTGCAAATACGTCGGGGAAGCTGGACATATTTTACCGACCCGCTTAGATTAGCGTAAATTTTCGACTCGGGAGCTTGACCCAAACTCACAGCTTGCGACCACAATATCAACATTCAAAGAGCGAACATCATAGGCGAAGGAACGTCAAAAGCTGAACGACCTACTCTTGAGATATCATATTCAGTTGCACAATCTATCAAGAGACATCTAGACCTTCCAGCGGCCTGCAAAGTTCTGCGTCATTACATGTTTAATAATTTGTACAAGATGCGGACTAAAGATATGCAAGCGAAGACGGCCCCGCAACGAATTCATAGAAAGAGTAGACAGGCTTACATGTACCCTCGATCGATATAAAGTTGCCCAACACCAGTGACTTTAAACCTGCACAAACATTGACACATAGGTCAAGACAGCAAACGAGAGAAACAGCGATCAGTCCAAGGCGGACAGATTCAACCATGTCATTCAAAACACTGATTGATATTAGCATTAAAATGCTTTGACAATGAAGAGTCGGCCAAGGTATCCAAAACGTCAGTGATAAAACAAACCATTTTCGGTTAGTACCTGTGCGAATCTGCAATCGATACTCATTTCGTGTTTTCGTAAATGAGCTCTCGCTATGTGCAGCAGTCTGTTTTGATTGGTTCTAGTTTTTCCCATTCTCCCATTCCCCATTTCCATTCCCCCTGTGATTTCCCCCTGTGATTTCTGTACAAGTCCGCATCTTTACCTCAGTGTGCGCATTGATGCATGACACGTCAGAGTGCATGCCTTTAAGGCACTCTTGCCCTTTTTTTACAGGCCAGACTCGGCAGTACGCGTTTTCTCCCAAGTGGAGTGTGCTCTGTTTAAATGGTGTGCATGGCCACTTGGAACCCATGGTAAACTGCTACATAGCTGCGTCTCTGAGACGTATTCGTCTGTAAATTACCTCACCGATGTAATGTGCAATCAAAATTTGAGTGATTAGCAAAACGTACATTTTGTCTTGTTAATTAAGTTTTTGGGTGGATTTGAGGCTCAAAAGGCCTTTCACTGTAGAACACGAAATGTTAAATGTTATATATTGAAGGAAACAAGGCAATATATGGGCGAAGTCAGGGGTTACCGGACATTCAAGAAATTTTTTTATGCTATTTACTATCACAGAGCAAAGTTCTTGTGCAATGTGCTGTTAAATTAAATACATGCGAAAAGGGTTTCATGTAGATCCCCTCTTAAACCCGATAATGTGATCATAATTCAGGGAAAATCAGGCAAAGGCCAGTGTCAGTAATCACAATATTTTCCAAAAGCAAGTAAATCATTCAGTTTTAAAATTTATTGTCTTCAAAGTGCCGATGTGTTTGCCCAAATACACAGGAATAAACTTGCTCAGTAGAATTTTGTTTCATAATCGTAAAAAAACACCGTTAGGAAAAAAGGTACAAAAATCTCTGGAGATGGACTACAGAAACATCTCTTTTTAGGTTAACAATTAGGTTCGCTAATCAGGAATTTAGAAATGCCATGGACATATGGTTAGTAATTTTCGTAAAATCTCAGTTCAATTTTGGATACATGGTTGTGTTTTTACAGTTGAAGAGTGAAGCACTAAAGTGAGCAAATGTAACAAAAACACTCGAATATAAAGCAAATAGTAAGAGCTTTCATTTACATCCAAATATATTTCTGGGGTCAGAACAATGACAACAATTCCACGTTTTAACCTTGACGTAATTTTTAAAGAAGAAGGCTTATGTCGCACACATTCGTCAGTGAAGTATATAATTAATGGGTAACTTATGATTAACAATTTGTAATTGATCTCAGACACAGTAATTTTTGACGTTTGTTGAAGACGTTTATGTTTCTCAGCAATTTATTTTCTACTTTGGGTGAGTTTACAAATATGACACAAACTGCCATCTTCTTTTAAGGGAATATAAAAGATACTCAATTCTTTGGCAAATACATTTAAAAACTATTTTTATGACAACTTTGCCAAGAACATGAACAAGATCTCATTTTATTGCAAGTAAGTTGAAAGCAGAGCAAATGCCGAAATATTAACCGCTATATCATGATCAACCTGAAGCTAAACAAACTCAAACACCAGACAAACCTACAGTGAAGTTTGACGAAAGTAAAGTTCTCTTTATATACGCAGTGGTATAACTATACTTTCACGTGACAACTCTATTTAATTGAGTTCCTTTCAGTTGCAGCAATTTATGAAGTTTTCAGAATTTCCATTTTTTCTAAAGAGACCTTTCGCTGGAGCATATTTACTTAAAATTTATTGTTCATCTTTTTTCGTATCATTGTTAAACGTTTATTGCATTTTCTCTGATTGTTGCACTGACACAATGTTAGTATTGATGCTAACTGACTTTCCTCAGTTGACGCGAAATTTTGGAAATTTGTCATTTAAAATCCTTTAAGAATATTTTTTATTCTAATATGATGAAATAACACTTAAAATATTTATTTTGGATTTTGTTTTTTCAAATGTTCACTTACTGTACACTAAAGTTTTAATTTACGCAGTAAGATTCCATTTCAGTTGATTATTAAATTTTTACTAATTTAGAAGTATTCATATAAAATAAAGTATGATTTAAATATGTACATTTACAAAGAAAACAGGCTGATTTCAGAGAAAAAGTGAATTAATGCTTGCGGATCAACAGGATTCTCAAAATAACTATCTATATAGTATGCTCAGTTATTACAAAAAAACAAATTTGCTGAAACGACACTTAGCATATCAATCTGTTTTGGAAGCGCAGATTACCATCTTATTCAATTCCAGTCCACACCCAAAACTGGACAAAATGATAGGTGGACTGATCGAAGTACAATTTTTTGGATGAAAATAAAAATTCAAGAGCGTTCCTGCTTACCTTTATGAAACCGTTCAAGTGCTCGAAGAGACGAAAATAACAACTTGTCACAGACAAGGATTGCCATGCAGCGGATTTTTGGGCTAGTTTTATCACTCTTAATGCCACATATTACCCATTTAAAAGCCGTTTACTTTACTAGTATTAATTATTTCTGATTGTATTTATATATCCATCATAAATTTTACTTAACTTAATACAAATCATGCAACAAATAGGCTTCATATAATTGTCTCCTCGGACATGTATCACTTCCTTAACCACCCAGTTGAAGAACGAATATGGTTGGATTGTAAATAATTTCAAATAATTGGCTTTTTTAAACTGTGGAATTTCGATTCACAGTTCATTTTATCTGCACATTTACCATTTCTGTTTGTAAAGTAAACACGATTTTCCACAAGTGTGGCAACATTTGATGAGCACTGTATGCCTTCGTTCTACAATTGAACAAGGCTTTGCAATTTCCCTTAGAGCAGATCTGTACAGCGAGTGGGTTGAAAACCCTGAATTAAATTGAAACTCTATGCTCTCAAAATTGTACCCATTTAGAAAATACTATTTCTTTAAGTGCAAAGTTTAAAAGGTGTGCAAACTGACAGTTACTTAGTAAAAGCAAAACAATTTCTGTTTACTATCTTTTCCACAAATAAGGGTTAAAAAGACGAGATTATCGAAATAAAATAGGTTATATTTTTACTTCCTTAGCTTTTATTTTTTTCATTTTTGTTTTGCAGACTTTCCGAATGCATGTCTTTCAAAAAGCCATCTTGACCGAACAAAATTTCTGGAGATTATACTGCAAGATATTTAGTCCACAAATACTAACTAAGTTATCATTTTGCCTCAAAATAAAACTAAAGCATTATCGCTAACTTTGAATTATAAGCCTAGCATAACTCATCCCTCCGTCATGACAATGCAGTCCACAGGTGATTTATTGTTAGGTAACCCTCAAGAGGACCGCTCAATGCAACAAACTTTGTGTATTTAAGTTATCATTAATTATATCTAACAACAGTTGGAACTTGACTTTTATCAACTGTTCAAGGGTTTCATCTGCTCAAAAAATGAATCTGACCTTTAATGCATCTTATCGAATGGTTGCACACGCCCTATGTAGGCTTAAATGAGATTTTAATTTATATTAATTTCAGTACGACTAATTAAACTTACGGCCAAAATCTCCCTTAAAAATACATGTTTAGATGTAATAGATTAAACAATATGATAAGTCCCGTTTCGGTAACATTTTACGATATTTGTAATGATAGGACTCAAAATATCTATCTGGAATTACCACAAATCTAATTAATGCTGAAAGGATATTTGTGATAAATCTTTGCACTTGATTTGAGCATTCCAGCAACATGCTATTGGAAGTGAATATGAGGAACAATTGCTAAGCATTCTGATGGCTTTCCTGCTTATAAATATTAATTACATTGATAAATGACATTGATTAGGATTCAGTCTAATATCAGGATATTACATCTACAACAAAAGGTTGGCTTTGGATGTACTTTAAGCCCACTATCTGTTAAAATCGCAACCTGTGGGAACGAAATAAATAAGAGAATACATTTTTCTAAGGACTATCTTGTAACCCTGTAACGCAGTTTACAAATATGCTTTTTCACCCACATTTTGCGGAAAGTTACGTATTTCGCTCATCAACAAATCAGCAGCTAACAGTTGCCGAATAATTTAAACCCGATTTTATTTGCATTTGTGTTCTATTACATGTTTGCTCTTATTCAAAAGGCAATTTTTCAGCCAAAACCAGGATGCGCCGTAAAACGAGTTCAAATAATTTAATTATTCACAGGTGTACTTGTCCTTAGAAAATGCATTATGTTTTCTGGAGCAGGTTTGTCAAAGCACATTGACAAACGCCCAATTACTCGTTGAAGGTTTTCACATTACTTGCAAGAAATATTTTGCTAGCTGATTTTATGCTAAACTGTTTGTGTTCACGTGCTATATTTATTTCTTAAGCTTTTCCCGCGATGGGATTTAGGCATTCGCATTAATCGAAGTCATGTCCATTTACTGGACATAATAATGTTTGATAATGTTTGATAACTCATATCAAAATGTATGAAATAGTGAATGACTGTCCGATAAGTAAACACACATAAGGCACATTTGAAGTACTATTTCGGTGAGTTAAAGTAATAAACTTCTTAAAAAAGATGGGGCCCAAAAAATGCACATGTTTATGAAACATTTTCAGGCAAATATCTAAGAAAAAATTGCATTTATTTGTAGGAAACAGCCTCCGATAATGTGTTTCGTGAAACATAATGCAAAAGTAAATGTTTTGTAATTGCGTAAATTCCTATTGACAAATGCAACAGATAATTTAACAAGCATTCGTTCACCTTCTATATATTTTCGTCGGGCTTTTGCATTGATATCACTGTAAAACTACGTCAAAGACGCTGATAAGAAGAACTTATCGTACGGTTGTCAGGGTGGAAGAGGGAGGGGAAAGAAACAAAATTGCGGTCCATCTTGGGATCATCGTCAGAGGGATTGAGGCCACCGGGACAGGCAATTAGATTCGGGCGGCTGAATTGGTAGCCTTCAGCCACTGTAATTGCGGCGCATGTATAAAGGTTTTTTGTGCGCACATTACCCAGTTACGCAGCCCGATTGCAGTCGCTTCTGTTGTAGCCAACAGATGCTTTCCAAGGAAAGGCGTTTGTGTAAGTAAATGCTTCTTTTGGCATTGTGGACAACTGTAATGCATGGTGGCTTGTCAGCTATAAAGTATACTCAGAAGTTGGGGCTCTGCTTTATAAAATAAACTCAGGTTGATGCATACTATTTCAATAGGAGTGGTAGTAACACTCGGATTTACTGAACAAGCCCTTAGGCCAAGCGTAGTTCTGGGACCTCCTTTTTACCTTTCCTGGTGTTCCTACTGACCTCTTTGAAACTACCATTTAAAGTAGTTTGTTCGAAAAATTGAACTATCTTCTTTATTAAATTAATCCACCACCACGCCTTTGACATAAAATTCCTACAGCTTACTCCGAATCCCTGCTGAACAGAGATGAGTTGCAAATGAAGCTTCGCTACCGATTCATCAAACGTATTTGCCTCTGGAATACTTTCCACTAAATTAAATTGGGTTTTTTAAACGCTTGAATGTTTACTGAGAGTGAATTTGTCACACATTCTTCACCCACTTTTGGCAAAATTTAAAGGACCGAAACCACCGCGCGGATCGAAGAACTGCGATGGCCTATGCTCAGGCTATAAATTATCATCAGGCCTTTACATTTGTATGATTGTGAAACTAAGTAAAATATGCACGTAAGTAGAAAAAATTGTATGGTTGTCAGGGTCATGAAGGAAGGGGGAAAGAAACAAATTTGCGGTCCATATTCTGAGTATCGTAAGAGGGATGGAGGCCGCCGGGACAGGTAATTCCATGCGAGTGACTGAATTGGTGATTTTCGGCCACGGTAATTGCGGCGCCTGCATAAAGTATTTTTGGGCATACAGGATCGGTTTACACAGCCTGACTGACACCGCTTCTGCGGTAGCCAAAAGAATTTGTGCAAGGAATTTTAAATAGCTTGAGGGTACCTTGTACATCACACGGAAAACCTCTCTGGCATCTACACCCTGATTCGTGTCAACCATATGCGTGAGAATATAGCTGTTAATGTTCTTTAGTTGACCCTTTCCTCACCATGCTGGAAGGTGTTCTCTTATCCATTTGGAAAAACGCCGGTTTGTGCGACCAATATATTCTGCCCCAGAGGAACTGGTAAAGGAAAAGATGCACACATGGGAGTTTGCCTTGTGTCCTCCGTATAGGATGGGAGTTGTCGAGAACAGTACCTGGGCGTCAGCTGCTGGAAGGGTTTTCGGATACAGCTTGACTTAGGCGCCTTCTTAAGAGTTCACTGGCTGCATCACTTTGAAATGGGACCCTGACTAAGCGTATCTTCTTGCTTGCCATAAGCACGAAAATCTTTGGTGGTCTTTCGGTCATTGTCTTAACAATAAAGCGATCTGATTATCCGTTCTGTCAAAAAATGCTTCCTTAAGCCTTAAGTTCTCTTTCATTGCTATTGGTCGCCCGTTTTGTCGAACAGTGCACTTAATTACGCCGTACAAAATCCCAACATGGTTATATTGCCCCAACCAGGTCTTCCTACGATGGATCCTACGCCGAATACTCCCACCAAACCTTCAAGTCAGAAACACGTCAAGAAACGTTAGCCATCCTTACTGATCTTTTTCCAATATAAATTGGATTGACGGGTGCGCCTGATTACTGGTATCCATTAAAGTTAATATGTTTTTTTGTTGAGATAGAATCGTACAAATATTATCCACGTAGCGCCTGATATATTTTAAAATGCACGTTGAAGGTACATCTTAGTTACAATTCCCTTGAGCGCATTCACTGGCGTTCCTATATCCTACTGATTGGAGGCAATGAAATCACAAAGGTAGTTAACTGTAACTGTGACCAGCACGTTCCTAAAATGAGACGATAAATCTACAGAAAACAGCAACATGCCAGTCAGGTCTTTTACGCCATCAACGAATTCAAATGTAGCTTGATACCTATGTGGCACTGGTTGATAACAATTCGGCCGCCCGCATCTAATTACCTCTCCCGGCAACCACCGTTCCTCTGACGATGATCAGACGATGGACTGCAATTTTTGTTTTTTTACCCCTCCCTTCCCCGCCCTGACAACCAAAAGACTGACTGCAATTTTTTCTTTCTCCTTCCCACCCCCACCCTGAAAACCGTACGATTTTTTCTACTTACCAGCATATTTGACTTTGTTACACAGTGATATAAATGCAAAGGCTTGATTAGAATTTATCGAAAACAATAAATCCAACACCGGTTGAACGAAGCCCAAACAGAATGCAGGTTCGTGCCTCACTTTACCTGCGATTGTTTCGGATATAAATTACAACAAATTGGAAACCACTGAAAAAATACGTTGACTTATCGTGTGTGTAAATGTGCAAATGACCACTGGGTCGGACGTTTTTTCGTGGTTTATTATGGACTATTAGCAAGTGGCAGAAAATGCACGCAGCTTAAGCAATACACTGCCTGTTGGCGTCAATAGGGATTTCAGGGCACGATAACACCCAGATTTGGAAAGCTGAACTCGTTATTTCGGAGATACGTCCATCGCCTAAAATGACTTGCATGTTCAAATACTGTTTCCCACAACCGACACGTTACAGAAATTACATTTCCATGTGCGCGAAATTTGTTCAGATTAAGGCGTCCTGATTTTGTATACATCTCTAGGTAACATTAACCTGCACGGATAAAGAAGTCTAATGCAACTCATTTACGAGCACGGGTTAGTATCTGAGCAGAGCAAACATTAATCTGAGGCCAGATTCATAAGTAATTGTCACATACTTCTGCACTAAAAACAGTATTCATGTATAAAGTCCAATAAGTAAATAAGCAAAACCCACAACATTTTTATATCTCTCAAAATGAACTACATTATTTTCTTTATCAAACACCAATCTCAAAATTGACAAGACTGCGAGCCTGTAGCTCAATGGTTACGGCGTTGGACTTCTGATCAACGGGTTGTGGAGTTTGTCCTCGGGTGCTGCAACACCTTGCGTTGGAAACTTCTGGCTGACGATGGCTAATAAACCCAACATTTTTAATTCCAACCTGCCTTGTCTTTGCTTATAATATTAAGCTGCCTATTCTTCTACTCCCCCAATGTGCGGCTTCTGCAGATCTTGAAAGTGAATCTCAAGGCAGAATAGTAGGAGCGGGTTCTGTTAGCGATCAGTGAGCGTTTATCGAGGAATGCTAGACACATATATTTGTTATAATGTTTCGTACAAACTCAATGGTTTTCAGTGGCACACACCTACGCAGTTTTGTTTGTCAGAAAAAAACAAGATATCTATGGTCACGAGATAAAGTGTTTGGAAATGAATGTGCCAAAAAATGTTCGTAAAATGCTGATAAACGCAATGCTTGAAGTTTAAGCGTTAATGATCTTTTATGAGCAGATGATATGCTAACATAGAGAGGATCCTTATCAAACCTCGTTAAAATAAAAACACTTAGAGAACTTCATCATATAAATATGAAATAACCGCTTTCCTGAACTGTAAATGGATTTCTGAAAAAACAAAAACCATTAAGAAAGATTACTTAAGTGATGTTGTTTAGTCGGTTATAATACGGATCAGTCCGAAGATCTTCCGCGTGCGTCAAGATACGACCTTTAAAAAGAACCTCTTTTTGGAGGCCAGCAAAATAAAAATTCCTAAAAAAGGTCTGTTTAAAAGTTTGTAATTTTTTTAATTGAATTTCAATGTTTATATTAATTTAAATGTATTTTATGGAAAAAAATGCCCCCATCGTTCTCTATGCGGCTTCTGGCATAGGGACAAACGAGAATAATTGAGGAAATAATTTCTGAAATTAATAAGTGCAGGACATGGATTCAGGTGATCCAGACAGGACTTTTTAGGGTCATACTCGAAATTTCAATGAACTTTTGGATCGAAGTCAATCAACAACTTTTAAATAACCACATAATGCCCATTATACAAAACGTAGTACTACAAGTAGTATGAATATTATATTGCAAAGACAACCGACCTTATTTAATTATACACACTGTTCTATTATTAAAAACTTTCCAAAGCATGCAATATGGAAAATATCACCTAACAACTCACGTGGCAGCCCTAAAGCTGTCAATCTCAGAATGTTCTCCGTGCTTTGAAATAGTTATCGCACGTTATTACCTAGTAAAGTGAGAGCCTGATTTATATACTCAGTATATTCTGTTACCTTGGTCAGTTCTTAATTTGATAAAACAACATACGGTTAAATGAGTGTATTACTGTGTTTTTCGCAAAAAGTAATTTCAAGAATTGAAGTAGACACATCATTGGAGAAAAAATATGATTTTTAATATCTGCAGCTACCTTAGATCTATTGGATTCTGACAAAGATTTACAAGAAAATATTCATGCTTTAATAAATGTTCTTTTATAGCACAACGCGCACAAACAATAAATGTTGATCTTTGTAAAGAATACATATTATTTTATATCCGAAAATTTATAAGTTCCCTCAAATCGGAATTTTTTTAAATATAGAAAACAAATGAATTCCTTGTTGATAAAAGTCTTTCTGGGTCTAAAGGCAATTTTAAAGTCAAATTTACATAACCTAAACATTTCGCTAAACTAGAAACTGATATTCCCCGATTATTCTTTGAAGTCCATTTACAAGAAACCACATACAGAACGCTTGGGAACGTTCTGAGGAACTGAACCCCTCGATGCTGCCTCACGCAGCAGCAGAAACATAGGTGAAACACGTGTCTGGGCTTTTAGCTAGAACCTAGGTCAGAAGAACGGCATAACATCGTTGGTACATAAGATTCATACTACTTGTAATACTACTTGTTTGTAGAATGAGCATTACGTAGTTGTTTCACAGTTGTTGATTGTCTTCGACCCAAATATTCATTGAAATTTTGGGTCTGACCATGTAAATGTGATTTAAACCCAAGCAAAGCTTCACATTATTGGTGATTTCGTATGCTTCAAAAATACGTGTTGAAAGAGAAAGGAGCAGACATACCGAAAAATGCTGACCTTATATATGTAGGTGCTTTTTATTAATATTTATTAGAATTGGCATTGCAGAAACGTATCCTTAACTGCAACAACTTTGCGTACCCAGCTTGTACACCCTAAGGACAGGGTTGGCTATTCCAATAGAAAAGAAGTCATCTACAAAATACCGTGTACCAGTTGTGATGCAGTTTATTGTGGCCAAACCGGGAAATCTCTTTAGACCCGTTTACATGTTCATCAGTTAGCGGTGAGGAGACGAGACCCCTTATCTCAGGTAGCCATGCACACACTGGACACAGGATACCTATTTGGATGGGAGGATAACCAAATAATTGGCGCCTGCCAAACAAGGAAGGGTCGCGAATTCCATGAAGCAATGCACTCAGAAGAGGCATGCATTAACAAACATATCGATTTAGATGCCAATTACAAATGTCTCAAGGCCAAGTTGAAGCGAAAACAGCCCCTATCGACCAGATAACTTACAACTCTGGACGTCTAATGGCTCAAACTTTAGCCAACCATAGAATGTTTTGTAAGGCATTATTTAAGGTGAAATGTTTTCTGTACATCTCCCATGTGTCTGACGACGAACTGGGGCAGCAGATTCGAAAATTTACACAATAAAGTTATTTTCTTTCCAAAGAACTCAACTGAATTTTATATATATATATATTGGCAATGGTAGTTGGGCGCTCACCGATCAGTTACAGGACTCACTCGTACCGTTGGGCCTTGAGGATAACTCGCAAGCCCCGCCAGTAGCCGTAAGGCAGCTTAGGATATAGGCAGAATAAGATGACCGACAAAGTCAAGGGAGTGAAATGGCCATTTCTGGCTTATTAGCCGTAATCAGCCAGCCATACCCAACCCCAGGCGCTGCGGCGCCCGAGGCTCTTACTCGCGACCTTGTTGGGCAGAAGTCCAACACTCTACCCACTGCGCCACGAGCTCGTTGTCTTTGCCGGTTTTGATCAGGAATATTAACAATGGTAGGTGGTAGCTCACCGACTTGTACCTTCCTGTTTGCCTTAAATACGCTGTAATACTACGTTTAGAGACTTCCAAATTTCCGCCCTTGCTGTTATGTTCTTCTTTGGGAATTCGTTCAAGGAATCAATGAACGGTGACCATAAAGACTTAAGATAAGAGTATAGCAAACATGCACACAGGATATGGCATGCCTTTCAATTGATGCTTTATTGAGGAATGAGGGCATTGCTACGGAAATAGATTTGGAAAATGCACCTTGGCTCAAAGCTGCCCCATGTAACAAGGTCAAGAACACCAAGGACCAATTGAGTGTAATATATTGTATGACGTCCTCTGCCTAAACTGGTCTTACAGATCTCACGCTGAAAGCCATCTGGATCACCAGCATGAGTTCACTGGGACATGGTGCCTGCTTTTCACTGTTTTCCTCATTAAAAAAGGTCAAAAATCCGAGTTTACAACGGTTTAGTTAACGGTAACTGCCGAAAGCCAGAGAGACCGATAATAGATTGAAACATTGGTTTCTAGTTACAAAACAACCAATCAATGAATTCAGATGGCGCAGACATATAAAGTATCTTGTAGAAACATTTAGACAGATGGTAATGTTCCAAGATTGCTCATAACTCCTATAATTGACACTTGTTGTGTTTCTGATGGCAGAACTAACAATGGGCTCTTAGAAAAATTTAAAAAAAAATGTTCATATTGCTCGATCCACTCCTCTTAATCCTTTCTCACGCATTATTTTTCTAACGTTTGCCTGTCACAAACCATGACATCAAAGGTTTTATCTAATCTTGTTTTATGTTAAGGTGCGCAGTCGGCTATTAAATTACTTGCAAGAACACATATTATGTATTTTGGGACACATGGGAAAATTACCTTTAACATTTATTTAAATGAACCCTTTTTTTTTGCTCATGCTCATAACCTCTGTTTGTGCAACCTTTCGCAAGTTAAAAGCACAGCTCAAGCATTTTTGACATCCTGAAATATCTTTAAATTACCTTATGCAAATGTGACGCCATTGAATGTTGTTGACGGCTGTAAATCCGCATAGTATGTTTTGGTATGTTTATGCTAGCAAAACCCTAAGCGTAATAATTAAACAGTTTTTGATGAGCTGACGAGTCACTAGGTTTCCAAGGATATGCTTTTCTACCTTCCAAAGTGAGCGTTTGTTTGCTGACAGTTTGTTTTACAACTTAGTGCTCACCCAATTGAATGTACTCAATATTCGGTATCTGGGACGATCTTTTTACTGAAGAAAGTTTTCAACGAGTATGTGCTTGCCGCTCAGACGCCAATAAACCGATTATTTTAAACATTTCGATGCGTTAGTACACAGGCTTTTTTTATAGGTCAGTTTAACATCTAATATACGTTTGAAGCATGTATAACAAGTTGATAAATTTAAGTTCAACTAAGAACCACTTATGTTGTTTGAAGCCAAACTCAAATGAATTGACAATCATAACGGAAACTGCTTTACCGGTAATACAATGTGCTGATAGACACGCAGAACAATTACATCTCCAGCAACATAGTTTTTTATCCATATTCAATTAGACAATATAAAGTGGCTATTTATCGCACTCTGGAGGCTATTGAAAGTTGTGTTAAAAAAGATCTGACAAATGTTCCCTGAGGGCATTGAAATTGGAACATCACTGTTGATAAATATAATTTTGCGCTTCATAACACCGACTTAAAATAATTAGACAAATAAGTAAACGTATAAAGTACCATGATATTGGCTTCAACAATTTTATTCTAACGAAACGGATTAGTTTGTCGAACAAGTTGCCATGCACTGTAATTAACAATAGCTCTACAAGCAAGAAAATGTATCGCCTTATAAAAAAAGAACCATTTTAAGCACAAATAAATTATGAACAGAAAGCGACTACCCAGAAGTACGCGGGAGTATGAGTTAGGCATGTCCATCTTAGAAGCCTTCATGGGTCAGCCTTACTCAAAACCACGGTTGCAGTATTTGAGTCTTCATCCGGCGTTCATTGATCATTGAATGTTTATTAGTCAAAGCGAGCATCTAAATTCGTTCAACTTCCAGATTGACACCACGAGAACAAGGAACCCAAGGCTTAGAAAGAAAACATATTTCACGGTTTCAATCTGTATGGTTTAAAAAAAAACTAAGCTTACACATTTTCCATAGAGTTACGCAATTCTGATCATTCTGATGGTTTTTATAGCTGATTAATCTATTGCTTTGCAAATATGAAAACGGTTAGACAACTTTCTCTTCTGAAACTTATTCTCACTAAACTGATGGCATTTTTAGCTAAGATCTACATCATTAACCAAGCAGCTTTACCGCTTCCTTGACAGTTCCTCCGGCAGTTTTGTTAATTCAAAAGGTTTGTTAGTAAGTACTTTCATTGATCATTTGCAAACGCCAAAAAAACGCACCAGAATTATTTTAAAATTAAAATGTCATTGAGACAATATTCAAAATGTGCATGCTACGGTATAAAGACTGGGAAAGAATTATTTAAATATAACGGAAAACGACGACAACTAATAACGTTAGCAAATTGTTGAATAAAAAACTTTTTCTTGAAAACAGAAAAGCGTCAAATACCATTTACGTTTTGGCTAGTTTTTATAATTCATAACCGTATTCTTTGGTCAAACTTGAGATTAGACAATAAAATAAAAGTAAACTTTTGATTCACAATAGATAAAGAAAACCTTATAGCAGATAAAGAGTCGTATTTTTTGAAAAAAATACACCTACATTATTTTAAATTCCACAAAACCCTGACTTCGTGTATAGCAGGAACAAATACTCATTCAATGAGATTAAAATATAAGACATAATTTAATGAGCTACTTTATCGGCTTTAAAACCCTTTCGGGATGATTTATTTGTTACAATTGATGTGCGGTATCTATTTTGTGGTTTACTAAAATACATGATAGAGTACCAGTTCGAGTTAATTAAAAAAACACTTATATATGATTGTATTTTTTGGTTTCAAATAGAGATGTTGGTAGTTAAGTTCCACTAGCCACTCAATAAACAAACGATTAATATTTTTTCCGAAGGAAATTAGGCTTTGCGTTTTGCATTTGTATTGTTACAACAACAAGCTAAGTGAAACAATGCTTTACCCGACCTACGAAATCCCAAGCATTCTGATCAGTTTAACAGCTAATGGTTCTACTATTTTTCAAACATAAACTGTGGTTAAAACCTTTCTGTTATAAACTCAATTCTAATTAACTTAATAGCATTTTGTCTGATAATTGCATATTTCTCTTACACGTATTTGTAGTTCCTCAGGTTTCGTTGATGCGTAATTTTGTACAGTAAACCATATATGACGAGAACAGCTGGAAGCCTGTCCTAATGTACCCATAATGCTTCACAACAGTAATATAGACAACTTTGAACAGGACTGTTACTTGTGATTGATAATTAAATTTACGTTAAACTGAGTTAAAAGTGGGACCATATTTACAGCAGAGTACAAGCTAAAATATAGTGTTATGTTTCACCTACTACTGGATTCCTGTGTATTTCGCAGTACCGCAAATATTTATATCAAGTTTCAGTAGAAGTCCATAAAAAATCATATACACTGGTTCACTCTAAGTTAGCATTTAATTTTTGAGGGCGTCCACTGATGAACAGGGCTCCTTGTAGCTGTGTAAAACAATGATAAATTTCCGGTATAACATGTTTCTGGGCTGAGAGCTAGTACGTGCGCTTTGAATATATTTTAAACCTTAAATATACAACCGGCTGTGTGGTGGTATATTTATAGTATATTTCGTGGTTAACTTGCGGTACCTAAGAGAAGTCAGCACTAATATTCCTATTATCCCTCAGTCGTCACCTACAAATCTTCAAATAGACTGTATTTCTCCAGTTAAGTGATAAATTTCGGAGGAAATGAAAAATACGACTTTGTATCGTCTTTGTGGTAACCGCTGGGTCCCACTACCACGTGGTGACTCACTTCCTTAAGTTACCACGTTAAATGTGTCGTATGAAATTTAAAGCGTGGTTTAAAATTGTTTTTGCTCATTCATTTAAGTAAGTAGGCAGGGAGGTATCCGCTATTGTGATGACGCGTTCTTTCCATGCTGCAACTATCAAGAACTATCTGCTTTATGATTTTTTCAGTGCTGTTATCCTCCAAACATTTTATTTTCTTCGCTTTGTCCTTTTGATTATTTCTCTGATAGATAAAGATTTAATAAGAGTTAAATGTTTAAAAATAATTTGTATTTCTAATTCTGATCAGGACTTGAATCATTTATTAAGTGATGCATCACTAGAATGAAAGCTTATCCTCAAATCCTCGGAATATATATTTATCATATATTAAACAAGCGTTAACTGTATACTTTTATTTTGCGTCATAAAACCGAAGTCTCATGCATCGTGACATGTTGAATGAGATAGAATAATGCAAGGTTTCTAGGTTAACTGAAAAATACTTAAAGCCTACATTTTACTCTATTTAGTGCATATTAAGCGTCACCAACCAGGGGGTTTTTTACTCAATGGTATTTTTACATGAACCAATCCAATCCTTCAAGCAAACGAGCCCCTGGTCAAATTGTAAGTGTTGTACTTCTGATCAAACTTTAACATGGCCAAGCTTCTGGTCAAGCCCCACTGGAGTTTGAATATGGTCTGCTGATGACGGCTAATAAACTAGAAATGGTCATTCCCGTCTCCCTTATTTTTTGGATCTCAATATCTGCATTAAATAGGAGATGGTACAAAAGAACATGCATATACCGGTGTAGGACAATAGAGCCATGGTAAGTGGATTGGAATAACGTCAGCGCTTAGTGCAGAATGAAGGGAACGGTCATGGACCTTCAACATACGATCGGAAATTTGATTGACCGTCATGAAGGGTCCTTCTGTAGAAATTTCAGCTGAAAAGCCAAAAAAACGACAGCAAAAAATATTAATGTAAAATGAAACTTTGATTTTTTAAGCAAAGTCGGAAAGCTGATCAGTGAACAACGGAGAAAAGGAGGCTAAATCCTCTGAAGACCGCCAGTTTGGAGGTTGAACTATATGATAGTGACGTAAACCACGCATGTTACAGACACATTTCGAGTTTTTTGGTCGCAAGGTTTCAATTTACGAGAACGATGAGAGACGGGGGGGCAGAATGCCACCAAGGTAACGGAAAGTTTCAGGATTCGTAAGAGGTCACAGCATAAATCTCACTGAGATGATACAAACTATCATTTGGAAACTAAAGAGGGCTCTGCGTTAAGCTGCATACGTAGCCTGAGGATGGTAAGTGGACGATCTCAGGTTATCATTGTACACTGTAAAGAGGAGAACAGATAAGAGGAAACCTTGAAGGGAATCCGTGTTATTCATAAAAACAGTAGAGTTCCACTTTTACACTTCTGTTGATACAAAGACTATCGAAGATACTCAGGACTTCAGGAAAAATAATGTGACATCATCCGGCGTAGTAACTGTTAATCAAGGAACATTTGAAGATGTTTCTCCACTGTAGCCACAGACAAAAGAACACGGACTGGTGGTGATAGCGACATGCCGTTTGAGTAAAGATCGGAGTCACTGGAAGTAAAGTTATGATTAGTTTAGCGCTCTCCTTTTCATCATTTAGTCCTATTCATAAAGATTATATTACGCCCGGCCCCATATTACTCGCTGACCTATGCTTTCTTTCATGAGTTGGCTCAAATATTACGTTCTTGCTTAAAGAGCATGATTTGAAACTTAATAGTTCGTAAAAAAGAGATAACAATAGCTATGAACCTTAAAGCAGACAAAAAGTATTTTTGAGAACTTTTGGTGAACGCTACTTTTCATGTCAGCCTCGATTGACAGTGCGTGCTAGAAGTGGAGTAGATATTTTCAGAACTAGTAACATGAAGCAATGTAAAGCAGACAGTAGAGAGCTATTGTTAACGCAAAAAGCTTGGAGGAATTAATTAAAATGTTATTAAGAAGTGCACGTGCCGTTTTTTAGATAGAAAAAATAGGATTTATTTCTAAAAGTGCAAGGGGTATTACTTTGTTCTAGTTAATCATCACTCAGGCGGTAAAACTGTGGATGATAAGATGGTTGAGGGATAGGAACAATGACTATTAGGATATCTAAATCCCAGTGCCAGTCATGTGTTATAACCTGGCTTGTAAAGTTCAGGAGCTGGGGCCTGTTCTGTAGGCATAATCGACTATGGTGTTGAGACTGGAGGTTAATGAGGATGCGTGTCCATAAGAGGGAAGGGTGAATGAGCTGCTACTATTGTAGTGGCGAAGCTAGGGACATTGATAACATAGCCAGAGCATGTTTGCGATTATGCAAGAGCCATAAGATAGTAATCAGCACTCTAATTGACTGAGCTACCAGCCCCCAATCGAGTCAGTGAGCCTTGCCGTTGTCTGCGTGGCTGCTGTGAAATTGGACTTCGGTTCCACTTCGGGGGCATTTCTGTCATGAAACAGTTCAGTGTATGGTGCGTGCATCTCTGAGCATGAACTTGAGGCCAGTGGTGAGGACTGTGCGACCGAAGCGTATTTCTTCGACAAATGCGCCATCGTTTAGTCGAAAAAGTTATCAGTGGAGCGTCGTCGGGCGTATCTGCTCAAACTACAATATAATCAGCTTTGTGAAAGCAAGTCAAGTCACCTTCACAGGTAATCCAGCTTTCAAGGTTATTTAAAAATCTGGACTTGCGTCCAACAGCAATAGCATCACTTATATTTACCGTGCGCGAAAACAAGTGCTTACGTTTTCCACAAATTGTATTTAACAATGAAGACTTGTAATCATTTAGAAACAGCCGGTGAATGAGGAGCAATGATTCAGAAATCGAAAGCAGCATTCAGTTTCGTTAAAAATACCGGGCACTGACTTTGGAGAGGCAGCCTGAAGTTGGCATTTGTATTTACTTGCCTCTTGATTGTAATTATTCAACCGAGAGGATCGCAAACAGGACATTGTGGCAACAAGCTTAATATCCGGATTCATGGGCAGTCGACGGAAAACTCGATGCATTGCAACAAGATTTGAGTTTGTTTAAAATAGTGCTACCGTGTTATTCAGATAAAATCAATAAGGTTGTTCAGAAAATTGCCCAAACTTTCACTTTCATTTTAATGGACACGTCTGCAATCGTTAAACAAATTTCCAAAAGGCTTTGTGTGTGCGAGCAACAATCCCTTAATAAAAATATGGCTCAGGAATAGACGGACGACTTTAATATGGGCTAAATGTAACGCACAGGACGATTAAATTTTTTTTAAAAAAATAAATGAATATTAAAAATTATTGTTAATCCAAAATTATTAATTATTTTGAGGTAAATCATAAATTTCTATTAATATTCGATTAATTACAAAACAAATATTGTACACAATTTATAGCAATTCATTCAAAGATACCGTGCTCACCAAAGTGAGCACCTAATTGCTCTCTGTAAACACAGATCAATGGCAAAGCTTGTCCTTTGTTCGCGTTTTACCAGTAATAACGAGTCAGTACAATGTGGTGGGTAATGATAACATGCTAATTATAATGTGTTGACTGCAACTTCTCAAATTTCCTAGACAACAAGAAGAATTACACTCTTGCACTTATAAAACACTACAACGTTTTAAGCATAGTTTAAATTATACCTTGATTTTTAAGAATGATATATTCTAGGTTATTTGGTATTTAGCACACACGTGATATGTGTTTATTTCGTTCCGATAAAAGTTTACAGATATTTTCATTTCAGAAAACGTTTTTTTAAGCGACAAATTATGCTACACTACCAATGTTCGCAAATGCATAACCTTTTACAGTTTTTGGTGGAATATATGTACTTCTGGTTTAAAATAAAGTTGATAAGTTTCTTCAACAGAATCTGTCTAACAATGAAACATTCAGTGTTTCGGCCTTTCATTTATCTTTTTCTTTACGTGGCATACCGGTTAAGGTTCTGTTCAAGGTTAAAAAATTATTCAGAATGGAGGCTGTTTTGCTGATTTATGTTAGTAAAATTTGAGTGAGGTTATTATTTTAGGAGAAATATAACCTAACGCTTATATTTTGCCTTATGCTCGAAAGTCAGTTTCTGTGTGTGCTATGTGGCCATGTGCTGAATATTCAGTATTCTGCTTCAGACCATTTGTGTGATGCGTAGATGTGCGTTTCAATTCTTAAAGCAATAAAAAAATCAGCAAAATGATATGGATCTTTTCCTAAAAATGTAATTCATGGTACTTTGCATTAATTAAATTGATAAACGCCATGTCTAAAACCTGTTTAATATCATTGAATTTGCGAACGGTATACGACCAATTGAAAAATAGTTTTATTGGCCTGAAATTTTGAATTCTATCGAACGCAACATCAATGAAAATCCCACAGCATTTTTTTTGAATGGAGAGGGAAAACCTGATTGGTTTAACGTGAAAAACGAGGTCTTGAAACACAGGTCATCCAGATTAGGAGTTAGTTTTTTCTGACCTTTGACCAGTCTCTGATGTTTGTGTAACTAACTGACGTCTCGGAAAAAATGTAGTCGTAATGCATTCTGGTCTATGTCCTCAAAAAATTCAAATAATCCTAGGATATCACAAAATCAGTTCAACCATCGATTTTGACTTGGTCCACCGTGTGCTCCATAGGAAGGCGGTGCAGGAACGTTTACTTGCGCAGCAGGTATCACACACTCCCCTATCTCATCCATCTGTGTCTGGTGAATGTGTTGTAGACACCACAGGAGCCACTAAACCCAACCTCCCCATGATCAAAAAATCCGAATAATGCCTGCCTATTTCTGATTTTAGCTCTTCTGTTCGTCTGGCGCATCTACTTCGTTGTCCGTTTAGGGGCCACCTAGAATATCACACAGTTTATCTAACATGCCCCGGTAGGCCATACTTTGATCAGTAACTACCTGATAAGACAGGGTATACTATGTTGTTATGGTTTGAACTTTCAGGATGCGTTCTCCGAATTTTTCCAATGTGCATCACGACATATATAAGTTCACGCTGATCAAAATTATAAAAGATAAATTGCTCTAGCCTATCTTCATTTGATGTCTTTGAGACTTTGCTTCCAATTAAGTGGTTAGAAACTTTCAGTATGAAACTAACCTGATATTCCTACAGGAGCAGTTGGAAAAATGCCGTCTACTTAATAATTCAATGAAGCCTTCCACAGTGAGGCTGTTTTCTACTTTCAGCAGATGGCTTTCTACCATCTTGGATAACTGTCTTTAATCATTTAACTCACAAATCATGTGTTAAATAAAAGAATTTAATTAAATCGATGCACTGTGAATTTACTTCTGTCTAAAAAATGTTGATCCTAGCATGCTAAATTTAACCAAAAGTATAAAAAATCACAATAAAAACACACGCAGCAGTATCCGGTTTGAACGAAAGTTCGTTTAGATTTTTAAACTAAAAAGGGTAAACTGGATTTTTCCAAATATTATTTTTATCTATTTATATTGAAATAATTAGAAAGCATTTTTATAAAGGTTCTAATTAGAATGAAGAAAACTTCCATCAGCTAGTGTATGTTAGCTACAAACAAGTGTCCAGCCAAACTTATTATTTTCATCTGTCTCTTGGATTTGAATTTGTGGTCATTCAAAAGTTTTTTGATTAACAATGATTTGAATCAGGTGTTGTGTTTGATGAAAAGTTGGTTTGTTTATTATCATGCAACGATGAATGCGTTGTGTGTTGCTATACAAAAAATTAAGGTATCTATATTATTTACTGTCCCTACCAGTTGTATTGTTTATTATTTTCCTCGCAAATGACGGAACAGAAGAAGCTATACGTTTACAGCTGCAATCTACCACCTCATTTTCCGAAGTAGTAAAATGCATTGAGCTGTTAGTCCCAAATCCTCTCCTTCAGTTTGACATCATATCACAAACATTCAACTTATCCAAGGTTTCATCAGTTAGATGTATTTGTAAGCAATACATCTTTAACCCTTGTTTATTCAATTGGAAGATTAATTGTTCGAGTTCTCTTTCGGATGCAGATAATGCCGGTTTTTTCAGCTCAAGTAGTGGCTTCAAAATAGGACGCAAGCTGTGAAAATAATTTACTGTTGTCAATTGTGTTAGCTCAATATCCCTAACCTAAGATTAATTAATTCAATTGTAGGCATTTTGACCCTAGGTAAAATGTCTTCGAACCATACAAAGCCATTATCAAAAAGTGGATTTCGCCTTTTAACACCCATACCATAAATAGTGTACAGTCGCGAGTATAAGCGTTTATGGATTGGCACGTATATCACGGCGTTTAAAAGCAAACTGAGCTGACCATTTAGTACATCTTTGACGTCAGAAAAACTCCCTATACCAAACCCAAGCATAGAAATTCGGAGATTTAAAACGGACCCTTAATATGTCAGGAAATAAGAAAAATATCAGATTTAAAAGCCGGTATAAAGAAAACGATGTAAGAATTGGAACAAGGAGTTAGGTCCTCAGATGTTTCTAAAACCCACTTTGACCACGTCGAGACTCAGCCACAGATAAGGTTAATAGGCGCGCAAAAGATTCAACGTTTATAGGATGCCATTGGCATATGACCATATCGCCTTAAAAATATGACGCCCAAACCGGCTAAACGGTCACTTGTGCACAGTTCCTGGCTGCCGAACAACACACGTGGACAGCCTCTAAATCAGCCAATCAGAGGCGCCAACATTTTGCGATTAACGGGCTGTAAGCGATAATGCAATTTTTCCTCAGCAAAAAGGATAACCGCAGTCTCAAACATTAGTTTACACTCGTAAGCTTAATAATAAACATGCCTTTCTTTGAGCAGTGTACGGGAGCATTATCAAGCGATATTGCAGTTTCCATTTAATGTCGTTGAATGCATTTATAGCCGAAGACAACTTTAAGATAAAGATAAAAACCTAATTCTTCACGATCTCAGATTTCCACAGCCACATCGGTCGCTCTTCAAATTTACTGATTATCCAATCCATTGGAACTCGAAATTTCTTGAAATTTGCTGTTGCAACCACTATGTACTCGCGGACGTTTCTCTTACAAACGGCTACCTGGTTCGGTTTATAAGGCGCTTTCCCCAAATAAAGTCAGTTATGAATATATATCTGAGAAAATATAAGCCTTTTAATCCGTTTCACACTTAAAAATGGCTGGTTAGTGGCATCTGCAAATGGAAGCGAAACGCCTTATTTTTTCTTCTACCTAGATTTAGAGAGCGCATTGACTTGAGCTAGCTGGCATTGTAGTGTCTTAGTGTACAAGGAAAGAAATGTTCGATCTACTTACTTAGGGACATTTGGTTTCACTTTGCTTAATTCTAGGCGCTATTTTCTTGTTAATAATCCTCCAGCATTTAGTCTGTCTGAAGAGGAAAATCTCCGAAAACCGTTTAGGTGGCAGCCTATCAACTACCCATTCCCGTACGCGCTCAAAATCAACATCCCACAAAATTTTTCTCGCACAGTTTGAAATAGAAAGAAGTCAGCATGTCAGGGTAACACCTACATTTGTTTATGAATTTCAGTTCTCAGTGTGATAAAACAAATTATTATCAAGCTATTGTTAACGCAAAAAGCTTGGAGGAATTCATTAAAATGTTATTAAGAAGTGCACGTGCCGTTTTTTAGATAAAAAAAATAGGATTTATTTCTAAAAGTGCAAGGGGTATTACTTTGTTCTAGTTAATCATCACTCAGGCGGTAAAACTGTGGATGATAAGATGGTTGAGGGATAGGAACAATGACTATTAGGATATCTAAATCCCAGTGCCAGTCATGTGTTATAACCTGGCTTGTAAAGTTCAGGAGCTGGGGCCTGTTCTGTAGGCATAATCGACTATGGTGTTGAGACTGGAGGTTAATGAGGATGCGTGTCCATAAGAGGGGAAGGGTGAATGAGCTGCTACTATTGTAGTGGCGAAGCTAGGGACATTGATAACATAGCCAGAGCATGTTTGCGATTATGCAAGAGCCATAAGATAGTAATCAGCACTCTAATTGACTGAGCTACCAGCCCCCCAATCGAGTCAGTGAGCCTTGCCGTTGTCTGCGTGGCTGCTGTGAAATTGGACTTCGGTTCCACTTCGGGGGCATTTCTGTCATGAAACAGTTCAGTGTATGGTGCGTGCATCTCTGAGCATGAACTTGAGGCCAGTGGTGAGGACTGTGCGACCGAAGCGTATTTCTTCGACAAATGCGCCATCGTTTAGTCGAAAAAAAGTTATCAGTGGAGCGTCGTCGGGCGTATCTGCTCAAACTACAATATAATCAGCTTTGTGAAAGCAAGTCAAGTCACCTTCACAGGTAATCCAGCTTTCAAGGTTATTTAAAAATCTGGACTTGCGTCCAACAGCAATAGCATCACTTATATTTACCGTGCGCGAAAACAAGTGCTTACGTTTTCCACAAATTGTATTTAACAATGAAGACTTGTAATCATTTAGAAACAGCCGGTGAATGAGGAGCAATGATTCAGAAATCGAAAGCAGCATTCAGTTTCGTTAAAAATACCGGGCACTGACTTTGGAGAGGCAGCCTGAAGTTGGCATTTGTATTTACTTGCCTCTTGATTGTAATTATTCAACCGAGAGGATCGCAAACAGGACATTGTGGCAACAAGCTTAATATCCGGATTCATGGGCAGTCGACGGAAAACTCGATGCATTGCAACAAGATTTGAGTTTGTTTAAAATAGTGCTACCGTGTTATTCAGATAAATCAATAAGGTTGTTCAGAAAATTGCCCAAACTTTCACTTTCATTTTAATGGACACGTCTGCAATCGTTAAACAAATTTCCAAAAGGCTTTGTGTGTGCGAGCAACAATCCCCTTAATAAAATATGGCTCAGGAATAGACGGACGACTTTAATATGGGCTAAATGTAACGCACAGGACGATTAAATTTTTTTTAAAAAAATAAATGAATATTAAAAATTATTGTTAATCCAAAATTATTAATTATTTTGAGGTAAATCATAAATTTCTATTAATATTCGATTAATTACAAAACAAATATTGTACACAATTTATAGCAATTCATTCAAAGATACCGTGCTCACCAAAGTGAGCACCTAATTGCTCTCTGTAAACACAGATCAATGGCAAAGCTTGTCCTTTGTTCGCGTTTTACCAGTAATAACGAGTCAGTACAATGTGGTGGGTAATGATAACATGCTAATTATAATGTGTTGACTGCAACTTCTCAAATTTCCTAGACAACAAGAAGAATTACACTCTTGCACTTATAAAACACTACAACGTTTTAAGCATAGTTTAAATTATACCTTGATTTTTTTAAGAATGATATATTCTAGGTTATTTGGTATTTAGCACACACGTGATATGTGTTTATTTCGTTCCGATAAAAGTTTACAGATATTTTCATTTCAGAAAAACGTTTTTTTAAGCGACAAATTATGCTACACTACCAATGTTCGCAAATGCATAACCTTTTACAGTTTTTTTGGTGGAATATATGTACTTCTGGTTTAAAAATAAAGTTGATAAGTTTCTTCAACAGAATCTGTCTAACAATGAAACATTCAGTGTTTCGGCCTTTCATTTATCTTTTTCTTTACGTGGCATACCGGTTAAGGTTCTGTTCAAGGTTAAAAAATTATTCAGAATGGAGGCTGTTTTGCTGATTTATGTTAGTAAAATTTGAGTGAGGTTATTATTTTAGGAGAAATATAACCTAACGCTTATATTTTGCCTTATGCTCGAAAGTCAGTTTCTGTGTGTGCTATGTGGCCATGTGCTGAATATTCAGTATTCTGCTTCAGACCATTTGTGTGATGCGTAGATGTGCGTTTCAATTCTTTAAAGCAATAGAAAAAAATCAGCAAAATGATATGGATCTTTTCCTAAAAATGTAATTCATGGTACTTTGCATTAATTAAATTGATAAACGCCATGTCTAAAACCTGTTTAATATCATTGAATTTGCGAACGGTATACGACCAATTGAAAAATAGTTTTATTGGCCTGAAATTTTGAATTCTATCGAACGCAACATCAATGAAAATCCCACAGCATTTTTTTTGAATGGAGAGGGAAAAACCTGATTGGTTTAACGTGAAAAAAACGAGGTCTTGAAACACAGGTCATCCAGATTAGGAGTTAGTTTTTTCTGACCTTTGACCAGTCTCTGATGTTTGTGTAACTAACTGACGTCTCGGAAAAAATGTAGTCGTAATGCATTCTGGTCTATGTCCTCAAAAAATTCAAATAATCCTAGGATATCACAAAATCAGTTCGACCATCGATTTTGACTTGGTCCACCGTGTGCTCCATAGGAAGGCGGTGCAGGAACGTTTACTTGCGCAGCAGGTATCACACACTCCCCTATCTCATCCATCTGTGTCTGGTGAATGTGTTGTAGACACCACAGGAGCCACTAAACCCAACCTCCCCCATGATCAAAAATCCGAATAATGCCTGCCTATTTCTGATTTAGCTCTTCTGTTCGTCTGGCGCATCTACTTCGTTGTCCGTTTAGGGCCACCTAGAATATCACACAGTTTATCTAACATGCCCCGGTAGGCCATACTTTGATCAGTAACTACCTGATAAGACAGGGTATACTATGTTGTTATGGTTTGAACTTTCAGGATGCGTTCTCCGAATTTTTCCAATGTGCATCACGACATATATAAGTTCACGCTGATCAAAATTATAAAAGATAAATTGCTCTAGCCTATCTTCATTTGATGTCTTTGAGACTTTGCTTCCAATGAAGTGGTTAGAAACTTTCAGTATGAAACTAACCTGATATTCCTACAGGAGCAGTTGGAAAAATGCCGTCTACTTAATAATTCAATGAAGCCTTCCACAGTGAGGCTGTTTTCTACTTTCAGCAGATGGCTTTCTACCATCTTGGATAACTGTCTTTAATCATTTAACTCACAAATCATGTGTTAAATAAAAGAATTTAATTAAATCGATGCACTGTGAATTTACTTCTGTCTAAAAAATGTTGATCCTAGCATGCTAAATTTAACCAAAAGTATAAAAAATCACAATAAAAACACACGCAGCAGTATCCGGTTTGAACGAAAGTTCGTTTAGATTTTTAAACTAAAAAGGGTAAACTGGATTTTTCCAAATATTATTTTTATCTATTTATATTGAAATAATTAGAAAGCGTTTTTATAAAGGTTCTTATTAGAATGAAGAAAACTTCCATCAGCTAGTGTATGTTAGCTACAAACAAGTGTCCAGCCAAACTTATTATTTTCATCTGTCTCTTGGATTTGAATTTGTGGTCATTCAAAAGTTTTTTG
This sequence comes from Schistocephalus solidus, assembly GCA_017591395.1. Lineage (NCBI taxonomy): Eukaryota > Metazoa > Platyhelminthes > Cestoda > Diphyllobothriidea > Diphyllobothriidae > Schistocephalus > Schistocephalus solidus. Next base: position 233,576 of record WEDG01000683.1, on the reverse strand, counting down.
ATTAACAATGATTTGAATCAGGTGTTGTGTTTGATGAAAAGTTGGTTTGTTTATTATCATGCAACGATGAACGCGTTGTGTGTTGCTATAAAAAAAATTAAGGTATCTATATTATTTACTGTCCCTACCAGTTGTATTGTTTATTATTTTCCTCGCAAATGACGGAACAGAAGAAGCTATACGTTTACAGCTGCAATCTACCACCTCATTTTCCGAAGTAGTAAAATGCATTGAGCTGTTAGTCCCAAATCCTCTCCTTCAGTTTGACATCATATCACAAACATTCAACTTATCCAAGGTTTCATCAGTTAGATGTATTTGTAAGCAATACATCTTTAACCCTTGTTTATTCAATTGGAAGATTAATTGTTCGAGTTCTCTTTCGGATGCAGATAATGCCGGTTTTTTCAGCTCAAGCAGTGGCTTCAAAATAGGACGCAAGCTGTGAAAATAATTTACTGTCGTCAATTGTGTTAGCTCAATATCCCTAACCTAAGATTAATTAATTCAATTGTAGGCATTTTGACCCTAGGTAAAATGTCTTCAAACCATACAAAGCCATTATCAAAAAGTGGATTTCACCTTTTAACACCCATACAATAAATAGTGTACAGTCGCGAGTATAAGCGTTTATGGATTGGCACGTATATCCCGGCGTTTAAAAGCAAACTGAGCTGACCATTTAGTACATCTTTGACGTCAGAAAAACTCCCTATACCAAACCCAAGCATAGAAATTCGGAGATTTAAAACGGACCCTTAATATGTCAGGAAATAAGAAAAATATCAGATTTAAAAGCCGGTATAAAGAAAACGATGTAAGAATTGGAACAAGGAGTTAGGTCCTCAGATGTTTCTAAAACCCACTTTGACCACGTCGAGACTCAGCCACAGATAAGGTTAATGGGCGCGCAAAAGATTCAACGTTTATAGGATGCCATTGGCATATGACCATATCGCCTTAAAAATATGACGCCCAAACCGGCTAAACGGTCACTTGTGCACAGTTCCTGGCTGCCGAACAACACACGTGGACAGCCTCTAAATCAGCCAATCAGAGGCGCCAACATTTTGCGATTAACGGGCTGTAAGCTATAATGCAATTTTTCCTCAGCAAAAAAGGATAACCGCAGTCTCAAACATTAGTTTACACTCGTAAGCAATAATAAACATGCCTTTCTTTTGAGCAGTGTACGGGAGCATTATCAAGCGATATTGCAGTTTCCATTTAATGTCGTTGAATGCATTTATAGCCGAAGACAACTTTAAGATAAAGATAAAAACCTAATTCTTCACGATCTCAGATTTCCACAGCCACATCGTTCGCTCTTCAAATTTACTGATTATCCAATCCATTGGAACTCGAAATTTCTTGAAATTTGCTGTTGCAACCACTATGTACTCGCGGACGTTTCTCTTACAAACGGCTACCTGGTTCGGTTTATAAGGCGCTTTCCCCAAATAAAGTCAGTTATGAATATATTCCTAAGAAAATATTAGCCTTTTAATCCGACTCACACTTAAAAATGACGGGGTAGTGGCATCTGCAAATGGAAGCCAAACGCCTTATTTTTTCTTCTACCTAGATTTAGAGAGAGCATTAACTTGTGCTAGCTGGCAGTGTAGTGTCTTAGTGTACAATGAAAGAAATGGTCGATCTACTTACTTAGGGACATTTGGTTTCACTTTGCTTAATTCTAGGCGCTATTCTCTTGTTAATAATCCTCCAGCATTTAGCCTGTCTGAAGAGGAAAATCTCCGAAAACCGTTTAGGTGGCAGCCTTTCAACTACCCATTCCCGTACGCGCTCAAAATCAACATCCCACAATTTTTTTCTCGCACGGTTTGAAATAGAAAGAAGTCAGCATGTCAGGGTAACACCTACATTTGTTAATGAATTTCAGTTCTAAGTGTGATAAAACAAATTATTATCAAACAAAATTTAACCATACTTTTTGGTCCGAAATTCACAAACTCACAAAACAAAACCTTTCATGCTGAATCCGCCATTTAAGTTTTTTTAATAAAATAGTCTGTTTTCTCATATATGCCTTCGTAAGGTTATTATTTTCCTACGATCAGAATTCACGGTTCTAGAACAGATATTCGTGAACATGTTGCTGGTTTTTGTTAATGATCTTTGTATCATAAGAGCTACGAATACTAGCTTATGCTCTGTTCTGTTGAATAGCATAGCATTTATTTAAATATCCCGAAAATTTGGCTTTCTTTCAAACTGACCGTTTTGAGTTCAATTATAGCTGCGTTGGAGTGCATTATTCTTCAGAAAAAGGCTTAATAACCCTCAAATCTGCTATATGATCTGATACCCACTCTAACTGCAATCAAATTATATAATGAGTTAGGTCATGTATTATAAGGAACACCTATTTGTGCTTCCCAAAGTCCGCCGAAAGCACATGACCACCGTCTCTGAATTAATGTGAACTTCATAAATAATGTCAGATGGTTATTTAGTGTGACATTTAGTCTGTTGAAAAAAAATGTAATGATGGTAGCCTGGGAGGTTTTTAAGGAGATATAAATAATTAACGGGGGTGAGACACGACGGAAGTATGTTTTACTTCTAAAATAAAGTGATTATGGCCTGTCAGGCCCTTCACTTGGAAAAAATCCTGTCCTCATGCTTAGACACTTGTACGAGTAAACTTGAGCTGTGTGCTCGTAGTTACCATCACGACGGCCGAACTTAACGTGCTTCACCCCTTGCACTTCCCCTGAAACTTAAACACTACCGAGCTGATATCAGTAACTGTTTTTATATATTTAGGGTTTAGAACCTTAATGGTGACGCATCTTCCTGAGTATGCTAATTGATTATTTAATTATTAATGAGTTACCACATAAGATGTTTTAGTAAGATGTGCTTGAAGAATTTACAATTTATTTCTACCACGCACACGCTGACACAATGGTAATTTTCTAGCACTTTGCATTTGGCTGTTTGCCATTCAGTTATTTTAGACAGAAAGTTCAAAGTTCAATGCCTACATTTTTCTCAAATATACTTAATTACATTCGGAAATAAATTTTAATATTCGTATATCATTCTACGATCCAAAAAGGAGAAAACAATCTGGAATGTTCATCAATGCTAAAAGAACATACACAAATAATTAATAAGTATAATGTTAAATACTAATCGAGCGAGTAGAAGCGTGCTTCAATGTGTGATAGCAAAGGAATAAAGAGGTTTATAGACCAAACATAAATCTCCAAATAATCATAAGTAAGTGAAATATTATTCTGACTTAGATAACCTCCTATGGACGTATATCTTCTAGCATGGCAAAATATACTGCAATCAGATTGGTTTGTAACCGAGCTTTATTCCGAAAAGTTGTTGACGCAATCACTGAGACAAGAGATTTATTCGCCTGATAATTCGGAATCCTACTCAAACCCATCGCTAAATAACTCATCAGATACGGGTGTTTGTTGTTTTGGAAAATGATTGGCTGTGCAAAGTCTTGGAAACAGCGTTGTAACAATAAAAACGTTTCATTTCACATCAATAAAATGAGAAAGATGAGGTTAATTGTAACCATGACTTCCCAGAAATATTACCACTTTATACGATTCTATAACTTGGTGTCTTGTTGTAGGATCGCTTCAACTGGTCGATGAGATTTATCTCAAAATTAGGACGAGCTACGTCTTCACTATGGTAAAGAATTGCCGATATCCAAATATACTCCAAATTGTGAGCAAGAATGAAATTTTACTCTGGTCGTATTTGTTTCATGGATGGAATACAGAACAGATAAAGTTCTAGTTAAAATATCAAGCAAAGATTCCCCTTTAATTATAATAATCGAAAAAAACGATTTTTTCAATTGTACAAATATCCTTAATTTTAAGGAAATATAATATGCCATGAATTTTTGTTATATAGAGTGATTCTCCAATGTTTGATCCGTTTGCCAGTAGTGGAGGCACAGGCATTGTGTGCCATATGTTTTAAATGCCATAAGCAGCATATGAATCTTGGCAGCCCATGGAGTGCAGGGAAAGTCAAACTTTCGTAAAGTTACTGAAACTAGTTCATTTCCTATACAGAATCAAAACAAACCAGCTTGCAATACTAACTTAGAAATACAAAAACATCCTTTTAAAGATTTTTGCAGAGAACTGAGATGATTGTTTGAGTATTTTAATGAGTGCCCCCCGCTTTAACTGTTAGTCCAAAACTTTAGCAAACAACACTACTGTTAAAGAAAACAGTAATTATTTTTGGGGGGTACTAATGCTTATTTCTCTCGTTGATAAGCTTTCTTAAATTCGATGGTTGAGGCACACATCATAGTAAGACTTTCGAGTTGAACGATTTCAACCACGTTCCTAACTGCAGGGTGGGCGCATGTATGGTGATTTGTCCTCGTGTAGCGAAATCCCAACGGTTAAATTGCGACAATGGTTTACAGGAAGGCAATGAAGATATAATTTCATTGGTGGATACCCCGTATTTGTGTTTGTCAGATTGGGACTTAAGCTTGAAGAAGAGGGATTTCTGATGCGTCAATATGATGAAATCTTTCCCAGTGGCAACCACCCTGTGGCTCACAAGCGAAGCTGTGTGAGAACGCTCTTCAAATGGCTTCAAAATCATTGCAACAAGCCGGAGGAAAAATATGCACAGTCCGACATCTCTGCAATCAAGTTATGTGGAATGGCTCTCCGAAGAGGGTTTATATTCCGATGGCTAGACCCCAGACGATCCAATCCGAAACACAACCAAGAATATGCCAAGCTCTGCACTTTATCGAAGACGTCTCAGAAGCGACTGAGCACATTGTTGATGGACTAGGTTTTGACATTGCACCCTTAGCAGCAGAGTGATCAAAATCAAAGGTCGACAAACACCAAAGAGTAATCTGCGGTAGTTTATCGCATCCCATGCCTAAACGCTCCTTGTAATTACGCAGCCCAGACTGAACGCTTGCTGGGATCGCGCATGCATGAACGCAGGTTGACTTTGCGACGCGGCGACGATGTATCGCAATTTGCTGCCCAAACCTACGGAACGGGCCATGAGCTCAATTTCACAACCGTCAAAATGATCACCCACACTGGAAGTAAAATGGACCAAGTATTGATTGAATCCTGGTCCAAGAATGGTAACTAAATCAATCGATGTATCGCTTTTGCACCAGCGTACAGAGCCCTGCGCAGTCACCTCCAGACTTGAGCCAATAATCATTGATTGAATTGCCCGCCCTTTAATTGTCAGCTATTGTTTTGCTGCTGTTATCTCTGACGTTGGGCTGCTACAGGAGTTTAAATGCTCAGAATAATGCACAACTTGCTTTGTTGCTCGAACAGACCTCTTCTTTTCTCAAACAATCTCCTGGGAATCAAAATTTTGAATTCACACCTGATTTTCACAAAAGGATGTTTAGTGTCTTGGATCTCCTGAGCACGAGAGTGCTATAGAGGCAACATTGGAGATGCACAATTGAGCCAAACATCAAGTCCATCACTCAACCTTTTGATAAACACCCCTGGGCTGTCTGCTAGGTCTAACTGAAATCATCACGCTGCAATCCTTCATGCATTGGAATGCCAGAGATTACAGATGGAGGAGGAACCAAAACGCACATCGGATTCACCTGAGAGGTACGCATCTGTACCTGTGGTGGTTGATTTAAAACAGCTTCATGCATTCTACGTGTGTTGGTGAGGAGATGTGTTTTGATCTGGTTTGCTCAACAATTTTCATGGATTCGCACACAACCAAATAGACTCATCTGGTGAATAAATAGGAATGGGCAGTACGGACATTGGAGTCGAATGCGGCGGGTGTATATTGGTGTTCCTGGAACTGATCGACTGATTGATGCATCCACGCGTGACTGATCAATGCGATATATAATGTGCATATTCGGGTTAAATTTGAGCATGATAATTTGTAAATTATAGAGTCGGTTCCGGTGGTGATTCTGCTGCTGCTTGGGGTGTCGGTGCTGCGGTGAATATCGAGGAAGTCAACGTGTATGCGACCGCATAGGATCATGTGCGTGGGTGCCGCGGACTGTGGTGGCAAGTAGGGGGTGTGTGTATCAGGGCTCATGGCTCATGGCAATGGTTCGCCAGGCTCCCTGACATGACCAACCAAGTGCGATCGTAATGAAAACAGGTGTGTACGGAGCCCTCATTGTTGAGGATAACATGTCGTGGGTTAGTTTTGAGACCGCTAAGAGCCAACTTTGTGGGAAATATTTGACTTACTGAACACAAAACATTAATATAAGGCAAACTGCGACAAAGCGGAAGAAGTTAACTTTCTTCTTGGCTCCTATTTAAAAATCTAGGGACCTTTAAAAGTTGTCGCATTTCTTAAATGTACAAAATTAATCCGTTAGAGACGTTGTACTCAATGCTTATGAGTAGAAGTTCTCGATAAATATAAGAACTTTAGGCAAACAGTACTCGGAATTGTCTAATGTGCGAGTATTTGCTGTATCAAGAGTATATCAAGGAAAATATGGATAAAGAGAATCAGGATCAGTTTCTATTTCATTTTGATTTTCTTCAGTTCATATTTGTTTGATCTAGTTTACAGATAGTTGACAACTCTGTTATTGCCTTGATGATAGACAGAACGGAATGATTTGGCAAATCGATTTAAATTTGTTAAAACCTTGCAAAGTAGTCTTCTTAAACATATAAAGTAAAACATGCTTGCATAGAGGTGTTGGTCATTGGGACAGGCCTTATAAAGTCAATTTATACGAATAAATGTTTTCATAATTATCAAACTTTTTACAGGAATATATCAAAGTAGTATCATGATATAAGGTCGTATGGGGCTATATAACGTATTCTGAAGAGTAATCATGGTGCTGTATTTATGCGTACCTGTGTCCAGGTTGTGTGTTATTGAATAATAAAGGCCCTGATAATTACTCAGGTTTTTGTGACTTTTGATATTCCATATTACGAGTAAAAAAGCATAACACTGAGTCTCTGCAGAAATTTCTCGAACTGACAAAACCCTTTGCGGATACGCACCTTTACTGACACCAAATAAGCTGTGGCTGTTTATGAATAAGTAGCCGGCCGAACGCGGCAAGCCAAAATTATTTTCCTACATCTGATAATAACGCTGGTGTCTTCTACTGTTGAATTGAATAAAATAAAAATCGCCGCGTACTGTTATTGTATTCTTTCAATAAATGAATACCATAGATGTCTGCTCACCAATCGCTAATGGAACTCACTATTTCTGTGCTTAACTGGGCTCACTCTTGAGCCAAGACAGCAGCCGCACAGTGGCTAGAAGTAATCGTAAAGACAGTTTAAGAATGTCAACGAAGATGAGCCACACTGGAATGGCCATTTCTGGACCATTGACCATCCTCAGCAGGTCATGCCCAACACGAGGCTCGAACCTGCGACCTGCTGATCAGAATTTCAAAGCTCTAACCATTGCGCTATGGGTTCGTTTTCTTGCTGCACATGCTGATGACGGCAAATTTGCCAGAAATGACCACTCCAGTCTCCCTTGCCTCTGTGGGCATTGTTCAGCTGCCTTTACGAATACTTATAGCCACTGTGCGGCTGCTGGCTATGCTCGAGAGGGAGCCAAATAAAGCACGGGACAAGTGAGTTCCATTAGCGATGAGTGAGTGGACATCAACGAAAGTCAATAGTGACGGAGTTACCAAGACAGTCATTACATCACTGGGGAGTGAACAAGTGGCTCTGATGTCGACCACTGCAGAAGAGTGTACCACTTCGTGAGCCAGTTCATGCCGGAGCTTTGCGTTGCGCGTCTGAGTCATTGACTCTTAATGTCACTTGCTACTGGGGGCCGGTTGTCGCAGGGTGCAGACGTTTAACCGGTAAGAAGTGTTAGGCTGAACAACGACAATATAAACAAACGGCCTCATTGGCACCGTGGCCCCGGCTACAACAACGGTGACCTGAAACAAAACCGAGCCAGCTATTTATGTCTAACATACAGGATAAAGAATTCAGGCGATGAAGTAAACATGACATCCGCTGCCTGTGATACAGACAACAGAAGGGTGCGCGGGGAGACGCGTAGGAATTTGAAGATGCACGCAGGCAAGATTAAAGTAGGGGCTGGTATCAGCCCCCATGATTTAGCGAGAAAGGTTCGGCGACGTTATTCTAACAGCCTCTGCGATGTGGTCAACGCTTATCCCCATGGACTCTCCATAAGGTGTTGAAGTTGTGAAAGGCTTTACCTGGAACGGTTATCCAGGGGATTGCGCACACAGGTACACTGAAGGGAAACGTGCGTCCACTCATTCAAGTCTCCTTCCGTAAAAGACTTGTTGGTAGAACCAATAGAAGCTTGGGCATGAATTGTTGAATATGGTGTACAAAGTGAATGCAAGATATCAGGTGGAACAATGAACAGAGAGTCGGTGGTTTGCAGCAACCGCAGAACATTTGCGGAACAGTCAAGGTCTGACCTCACGGCTGGATGAATTTACAACAGGAACAATGGCTAATAGTTAATTGAATTCGTCAGATCCTGAACTGAGTGGGAATAGTTTATCACTTGTTAGAGAACCAAACAGAAATTCTTACTGACACCTGAGTGCTGGCTGCCATTCATGTTCACATACAAACTCAAAATAAACGTGTCCGGAAACAGGTGAGAATTAAATAGACTACCACCGTCAGTCATAATGGTAGCAAATCTAATGAGGTTCGCAAGTCAACTGTGGATTAATGCCTTGATCACCGTTTGAGGCTCGATATCCTGCAGACGTTTATCTCTGGGTTGACGGTTTGATACATCCACATGCAAGGATTGGTCGGAGCAAACATTACACAGGGGTTTGGAACCTATCCTTCACAGCGGAGATGGTTGAATCTTGCAGGTTTAATGTCTTTGTGCATATGCAGCTTTCTGTACTGACAACCGGAACACGTCCGTGTTGATATATTAGGGTCGAAAGAATCTGTCTGAGCCCAGGTTTTAGGTGGTATAAGGGAAATACACTATTCAGTGAAGGGATGGCAACGGAAACAGACAGGGGATGATGTCTTTGTCAGTAGTCAAGACAATTAACTGAAGAAAATGGAAAAATTTGCCATGTGTTTGTGGCAGTAACGTTATTTCGAAGGTGGAATGGAGATTGGCGACGAAAGTTTCGGACAGCACAGAAGGTATCCCATTCAATGTTTCCCAAGTATGACGGATATCTGAGTTTGACTTGAAGATATAATTTCATTGGTGGATACCCCGTATTTGTGTTTGTCAGATTGGGACTAAAGCTTGAAGAAGAGGGATTTCTGATGCGTCAATATGAAGAAATCTTTGCCCAGAAAGACGTAATTAAAGATATCCGCAGTTAAATAATTAAGGGGTGTCGTAGCACGATTCAGCAGATAACAAGTTTCCGTTAAGGAAAGGTAAAGGTTGGGCTTGAACTCTGGATAATTTTTGAGGGCGCGTATCAAAGTCCGTGAAGAGTGCCTTGTCTGTGGCCCGAAATGCCCCAGCTGAGAGTTAATGGAAGCCCGACCAACTAATTGGCTCTAAGTGTACCTGTCCAAGGATCCTGCCTGCAAAATGAACACCCGATTGCCTATTATGTACGACAGCTGCCATTTGTGCGTTGTAGATGCAGCATCCAACAATTGACTTCCGGTAGAGTTGGGAAGCCCAAAAGTGAATATTGGATTCCAGTGACTTTCTTCTTCGTTAATTGAGAAAATATATTAAACTTCAATATTTTCTAGTAGTAATAAAAATTACATTTTTCGAAGCGTATTTCGTATTTTCATCTTAAATACCCTCATTATTAAAAAATTTAACCGTCAAAACGAACCTTTTTTTTCATTTCGAGATCCAGCCTATATTAGCCGGTTTCATCGCCTTATTGATAGCGAGCTGGCAACATGAAGCACACAATCAAAGGTGGTCTTGCGTTAAATTCTATGGCATAATTAGTAGATCAAGAATGAATAGAGTGAACAGTTTTAGGGCCAGAGGTTGAGAGGAGGTTAGAATTTGATTTGACTTTTGACAAGGAATTAGCTACCCACGGGGATTAAATACAAGTCCACTACTACTACTACTACAACAGCTCATATTTATTTTACTGACCCTAAAATAGTGTTTCGTCTTCCGGATCGACAGCCTGTGAAAAGGCTTTTTTAAAACAATTCGGCCAAGGAAAGCACTTGAATGTCTGTAATTCCAGTGCCAGTTTTATTCAGTTTTCTGTATATTTTGAGTGATTTTCAGGAAATGTGTGACGACATAATTCTAATGTCTGTCATGTGGTGGTAAAATCTAGGGACTCCTTGATTAAAGATGCTCAGTTGAATACTTTAGAGTAGAAGAAGACTCGACAGGCGTTTATCAACGACGGCCGCAAAGTAACGTGCGCATGCGCAGTCTGTAGAGTATACTCGGTTGTCCTGTATGTATTTTTATAATGTCTTGCATTTTATAGCTATGTGAAAAAATAAAAAAATATTGGATGATTTTCCAGTCGGGCCAGGTTACATTGGCTAAAACATCTTTATCTCTAACGATAAATATTTACTCAACGAAGATTGCCGAAATGCGTCTTACTGTTAACAATTGCTGCATTTTGAAATGGTTTAACATGGAGCAGATTAATTATGTTTAACTTTTATCAAAGCAACCTTACAAAGCCTCCAAGGACAGTCTCGCTCGAGCAGAGCCCTTGCAGCGACTACAATGAGAGCGCTTAGAACATTCAAACCTGTATTACAAAGATAATGAGCATTAACGCTCTATTACAAATTAGTATCAGAATATTATAGTATATTATGATTATATTACTTTAATTACTTCATATGCAGTTGTATTAGTTAAAGTATCTGGATTAAAAGAACTGAGATGTTACGATGTTGAATTTAATATATTCCATGTTATTTTTCATATTAGAAATGGTTTGCAGTCTCACATGTCGTGCTTCGTGCTGGGTGGTAATATGTAATACGTAAGATCTTAGATTCAGCGATCTGTAGTTAGTTACTTTAAATATTTTGCCTGTGCCTTTTCGAATTTTTACTTTGAACAGATTTCCAAGTCGTTTATAGCAGATTTTGTAAAAAATTACGTGGCCAACGCTCTTTAAAGCAAAATTTAAATAAGGGCTACGCCACAAGGAACGAACAAATATGATTTTTTTCGGCTCAGGTTAATACATTGTATACCACAAAACATATTGCAGTGTATGACACAATAAGCATTAGTCCTTCGGCGGGAAACTCGATGTTATCGGGAAGTTTCATTCATCCTTACCTTGCTCGAGTAGTATATAAAATCTCAAAAGTAATCTCACCAATCTAGTTATATACTTATAAAAGTTCATTGTGCAAGGTCCCATATTAATAATTATATAAATTACAGAATGGTAGGAAGCACAATTTAAAAGAATTTTCATCTAACTTTATTTACTTCAAAAATCCTAAATTCCCAGTTCTGGTGATACCATAAAATGGAAAATGCATTCAAAAATAAAAATTACTGAACATGCTTACATTATGCGACATTATTGTATTTTTATAAGTAAACCAGGCCTTTCACGCGTTTTTCACTCGTGTATCAGTAGAAAACAGGTTTTACTGATGAAAACTTTCAGTAGGTTGACCGTTTCTAGAAGACCTCAAATGAGGTATTTCCAGACGCCGATTTATTCTAACCACGTTTTAGGAAAGACCTCTGTGTCCGCATTCCGTTGATGTCAGAAAGTAATCCTACTTATGTTTAAACGTACCTTTTTTAGCGAAATAGGCATGCAGGTTAGGAACTTCGGAAAAGCCCGCGCGTGCAACAATTATGCATAGCTATACTAACTTCTTGACTCTTCAAAGACAAATAGAGCCATATTATGTAGATTTTCTGAAGCACTTGCAAATCATCTTCTTAGGAAGCTTGTGTTTTCTCGTTTTATGATAAACAATCGTTAGTGGCGTCGTGGATGAGGTACGACATCATTGTTCCACATTAATTGACACAATAACTAGAGAAGAATAGACTGGCAGTTGTCGAGTTTATCAGACGCATGTTTACACCTTAAGTCAAGTTTCTTATAAACAACTTCTCAAAGTGCAGGTTTTGCATTAAAATATTCAAATTAATTTTAATGATAAAAGGCAAACTATCTTTCAACTAATCACTAGCAAAATAGCTTATGCGTAACTAAATGTCATAAAATTGTGGCCGCTTGTAGTCTGATTTATCAGTTATATCTGTCCTATTTTAGCCGCCGTCCAATAGGTTGCCATGACTTCAAGATTTTTCAGTAAGAAGACCCTGTCGTCCTTATTTTCAGTTCTTTTTCAATAAGATTTATGCGAGGCCAAAAGAGCGGGAACACAACATGACTTAAAAACATCAATCATCCTTTGCGGGTGTTTGTGGGTCACGTAAACGTTTCCAAATGGAGCAAACTTTGAAAAATCAAAAACGCCTATTCTCGGAAATGCGTCCCTGGATCTACCAATTATTTCGAAATTCACCTGAATTTGCTGGGAATCTTCTTCAAACGTCGGAAATCACGTCATAAATTCTTATAAGGCTGCCGTAGCCCACTGAATTGGTAACTTTCGAGATAGGGCATTAATGAAACATCTGAAAAGGTATAGGATCTAATTTTCTGTCCATTTCTCTCCTCCTTGGATGTGCCTTTTTAAGAAGTACAAGTATTGTATAGTACGGACTTTGATCACATTTTTGTTCCTTCCTCGTTTGCTTACCCACTTTGTAAAAGTGAAATCAAACACATTTGTCAGTCTAAACGTAAATACGTAAAAAGATTAAAACGCACAATATATTTGCAGTTTACGAAGAGATATTGACTATTTACAATTTGAGGATTGGTTTAAATTCAAGGTCACACCTCACCGTGTTCCTGCAGTTTGAGTCTCTTTCGTTGAGATTCCTGGATATATGATGAAGCAGCTGCATCCAAAAATGTTAGTGTGCTGTTTTCGAATTATATTTGCGTAATCTCTCGAGCTTATCTTTCAAGAGAAACTCAATTGAAGTGCTCTTTTCTTGCATCGGAATCCGTGTGCTCCACGCATATTTTCAGATAAATCTTACTGCCGTAGGTACTAAGAGGTTTCTTCTGTGAGCTTGGTTATTTTTCAGTGGTGCTCACCATTATTGCATTATCTAGTACCTCTTAAAATCTGCATTTCGGTAACTAGTCTGGAGGCTTCGATAAAAGAATATCATCGGCAACGAGGAGGACAGCGATCATTCTTATGGTTTTTCTGTAAATACTACGCCCCTCAGATATGATTCCATTAAAAACGTTTCGGCATTCATTCACAATCTAGAGAATGTTAGCGGAGACTTGAAAACGGCCAACACAGGTTGCTCCCACCCCTGAAATAACTCAAACGTAAGCTGTAGCAGGGGTTTTGCCTTAATGCTAAGGTGGTTATTACGTAACAGTCTTTCCGAATCCTTCTTCATAAAGGTAAAAAACTGCTGACTTCACATTGTGTAACCATTAATTTACAATTTATTGTGGTCGTGATTTGTAAATGCTATCGCCCGTTTTGATGCCTATCACTCAGCAGCATCTCATTTTGCGATCGAGGGACATTTTTGATAGTAACTGGTCCCAGGTAACTGGTCTGCACTATGCTGACCTAGAACGCTCGAGTCCTCACATGCGGCCCGTGATTTCAGCTGCTGGAATCAGGTTGATGATTTTGTTATTGGAGTTCCAGGCCTCCATTTATTGTATTCTCTGTATGAAGCACATACCTTATTCACAGTCATTCACAAACCAATTGTAATGATCACAACATGAGATGGTAGTTTCCACAATCAGTCTGAAATATCCGGGCCATTTGAAAAGTCTACACCAGCACTCGTTTGTGGTACGCTCTGACGCGAAACGTATCGGCCGCTTCATTTCCCAAAACTGGGCTGATTACTTCCTCCAGACAGGGATAAATAATGAGATGCAACGCTTTACAAATCGTGCAATCCTTCGTTTAGGCTGTATATCCTCACCGGAAATTGCGCAGATGTCAGTCCTCCGCATCTTTTTCGTGGTTCTGGCTGAAAAATGATTGCTACATATACAGAAAAGGACTTTTACAAAAAATGACACATGGTAGAAAAGCGTGATGTCTCAGTTTTCAGTCGCAAACCCAAAAGCCCATCTGCTATTACGGCCAACATTTTTAATGCGAAAACACAATTGAAGGTTTAACCTGGTCACTCTGGAGGGACCTGTATATTTTTGGGTACAGGACCCTCATCGTGACTATTTTTAAGTGGTTTGTTGTGCTTTGAAATAGAACATAAAGCCAAAAGACTTCTAGCAAAAAGAATTTTGGAGACGTATGAGGTTGCGTTGTGGAGGTTCAAATACGTGTACATTGTATAATAACCGAAAGGTCCCCGTAAATACTTACTGTATGTGCTTAACTAATGTAAGCTATCTTTGATTTTTCCTAGATAAGCAAACGTAACTCTATTGTGTTTAATTTCTAGAGGAATTTCATGTTATTTTCTGTTGTTTCAGTTTCCAATAACCCATGTAATTGATGAAATGTTTTCCAAGGAAAAAATGGTTCATTTCAGTTCTCGATTTCTTCTAACCGCATTTTTTAAAAAATGCCACTTTACCAGTCACCTTTGATCTCTGGAAGTAAGTTTACTAATGTCACAGGCATAACAGACAAATTCTGAACAACATTCGCTTAACATAGTTTTCCAAACATTTATTAATTCTTTTGTCAAATTGGGCCAAAATACTTCTTATAGTCCATCAAGGTCGCATACAGTCACAGGCAGCAAATTCGCTAATTTAATTGTAAAAACGTATGTTTGGCAAACTGTGTTTGCTAATTTGATGATAAGCAACCCTCAGTTGAAAAATTAACTGGGCCGACCAGACCGACATTTGCTTGGTTTACCTTAAGCCGAATTTTTATATACTCCTGGCCACTTGATAGCTATGAGACTCCATCTCGGCGTGGGGGTGCTGATACATGGGCAAGACTTTCATTATCATTGAAAGGAGAAGACTTTACAACATTAAACACCTGATAAAGAGCACCTTACCCGACCTTCATTGTTCAAGACACGCAGACTCCATGGGGTATTCAAAGCTCAGTCCAATTAGATATGTGTGGTCTGAGAGTCAGTCTTCGATAGCGCATTCTTAACCTGTCCTCGTGCAATCTCACACATGTGAGATCTGAGCCGTTTAACCCCCTGTTGTGTGAAATCCTGGCACTTTTGTTTTGGGAAATGGCAGGTTGTGTACGTATTACGCGTAGATGAGGTCACCAACAGCTGCGCCCACTTCCGCATCAGACAACTGACCGGCTCGGAGGGTGATCTGATTGTGGGGGAGGGGGAGAGATTGAGGTAAACAGCTCAGCGTATTTCCCTCCCTATAAACAATCTGACGCGCCTGAACTTATCACGGTACGCTATAACCCGTGACTTTGAAGGTTGCCAACTGACGGGATAACTCAAACTGCATGGTCTTGTGGTGAGTTTTTGACTGCGAAATGAGAGTCAGACTGCAATGGCTCCGTTTTAATGTGACATCTTTGGCACTCCCACTCCATGCGATCCGAGTCAGGTGTGGCCGCACGCTTAGGGGCGGCTCCTACTGCGCCAGTCATCTACATCTTTAATCTGCCTTCAGTATTCCTGACCCAGTCTTCACATCCGGCGTAGACGGGTGAGGGTGGAGTGTGTGCGGTAGCTGCAACGCAAGTCTACAATAACTTTAAACGTTTTCATGCTCAAGTCCTCATCCGCGCACCCGCTTGCTGTGGATATCGTCGGACTACGACAATCAAATTGAAAACGGGTTCATGAAAGTTGTACGACCAGCGTTGTTATAGAGAATGGATACGATCTTTCCACCTAAGCTGGCAAAATGACAAGGGTAGAACAGACCGGTGTTTGTCAGACGTTTCTGAGGCACATTTGTTCTTTAAATCAAATTCGCTCTAGACTGCCTGCTTAAGGGAAGGTATAACATTACAATATGTCAATTAATTTAAAGGGTAAAATAAAACTCACTTTAAACGCATTACTAAAATTTCGTAATATAGTACCCACAAGACCGTACCTAGCTTTCGCCTGAATTATGAATTATACCTGTCTTATTTTAGTCATAATCGGATCATTGGGCTTGACTACAAGATTCCACAGTCAGACCGTTCTGTCTTCTTTATCTTCAGTCTTCCTCTGGTAAGTTCATCCGTGACGGAAGAGGACGAAAACAAGACACAACGTAAAATTACGACTGATCACTAACTGTCAGTTTTGTGAGTTTCATTTAAACCATTACTAGAGCACCTCCTGGTTGGTTTTTCGAAAATGCGTTCGAGAATTCCTCGATAATTCCAAAATTCACTTGAATTTTCTGGGCTGGTTCTCTAAACTTCAGGGATCACCTCTTAAATTCTGATAAGGTTGATGCCTCTCAGTAAGATTTTAGGTTCTGTAGTAGCTCAATAGCCCGGTAAATTGCGCGATGGTATGTTAAATAGAGAAAAAGGATTTTGATAAGACGTTCTTGTATAATTCTCTTGTTCATTTAGAATTATGAGAAGTATAGGACAAGGAATTCAGTCATATTTATGTGTGCCTTTTATTTTTCTATTGCATGTTTTGAATAGAATTTACCCCGTTGCATCAAAAAGAGATATGAACGCAAATGTTGTCGGATCTTACGGAAAGAAATAAAAAAGATTAAAAGGATTAACGCTTCCGGAGTTTATGACGATATAATAAATCTTATAATTATATGCTTGGGTTAAAGTTTAGTGTTACCTATCTCTCAATGGTCCTCCAATTTGAGTCCATGTGGACAAAACCTATAACCCTTGATTTTGGGGAACCCATAACCAGTAAGTAGTCCACTGCTTATAGGGTCCTGCATAGCCCGTAAATATGAAGTCAGTTAAAGACGTTTGTAGGCTTCATGGTTAAGTATTTGTTTCAGGCCCCAAAATTAGATGGGATCACCTTATCTAAGACGTCTTGCTTCTCCCCAGGCGCTACTTCAGTTTAAATTTGGAATTTGTTTTTAATCTATTCCCTGGACCTAGGATGAGGGATCTGAATCTCATACGCCTATGTTTTATCCAAAATGTTCATGTGCGTCCGCGTAATATTTCGAGCTTTCTTTTCAGGGAAAACTCAATTTTAGGGTCTTCTCCGACAACGGAATCCGTGGCTCCACGGCATAATTTCTAAGGCACCTCACTGCATTCTGGCGTCCTTACAGGTTGCAGCCACCTCTCAAAATAACTCGAAAGTAAACATAATTAGGACACGTGTCTTAATCTAAAGAAGATACATCAAAGTCTTTGTGAACAATTTTTCATGGTAGAAAAGAATGTTGAATCCAAATGGTGAAAACCATAAGTAAACGTTGATCACTGTTGCGGTTTTGAGTGACATCGACTATTCGGATGCCTGTCTCTCAGCCGCATCCCATATAGCAATCGTCTGGCACTTTCGATAGTTGAAAAAGAAGGGCCTGCACTCGCGTGACCTAGAAGGCTCGAGTCCTACCTTGGTGACCTTGATGTGAACATTTGTAATCCTATTGTTTACTGTGCTATGACAGGACTGGGCTAATTTGAATTATCGCAAATTGAGACGGTAGTCTCCAAATTCGGTCTCAAAATACTGGTGCCATTTAAAAGATCTTCATCATCTCTCATTTCCTAGACGATCCTTCGCGAGACATTCTGACCGATGTCCATCTCAAAACTGGACTGATTTTGTCTTGCCGTGAGGAATAGACACTGATATTCAAGGTCCGAAGTTACATAGGTAGAGTAGGCATGCAGGAGTTCTGCAGGTTAGGTTATCGTTAAGGCCCGAGGGATTTATGTGAATAAATAAGCAACATCGTAGCTTAATGAGAATGCTAATCGCGATTTTAAGGGGTAAATCAAGAGATGAAAACGTTTTTTCAAGTAGGTGCCTCTCGATGACTTTTCATTCTGAAGTGGGCATAAGAATTTAGAAGAAAATTAATTCAGTCACATTTTTATTTCCGTCATTTTTGTAGCCCATGTTCCGAATGAAATTTAATCCCAATGCATCACGAAACTATGAATGGAAATGGTATCTAATCCTATGGAAATAGAATAAAAGATTCGAACTTGTAAAACTTCCGGAGTTTACGACGATTAATAAAAGTCTTATAATTCAGTGATTGTGTTAATTTCAGTGTCACCTATCACCTCATGTCCCTGCAATGTATGTTTTTATCAACAAGACTCTATAACCCTTGAATTTTTGGAAAATCCAAAACACTTAATTAGTCCACTGCTTATAACATCCTGACCATCCAGCCCATATACAGAGTTAGTACAATGGTGTTGCACACTTCATGTTTAAAGACAAAGTCGATTGCAGTTTTCAGTCCCTAAAAAGTGGACTGGACCTACTTAGCTAAGATGTCTTGCTTTTCCCTAGCATTATTTCAAATTTCAAGCCGAAATATGTTTTCCTTTTATTCTTTACACTTTTGATCTGGCTGCTGAAGCTCGCCTGGGTATTTGTTTATCCAAAAACGTTATTCTTGTTTTAAAATTTTAATTGCGTAATGTCTCGAGCTATCTTTTCAACGGAAATTGAATTTGAGTTCCCTTTCAGGCACCTGAATGTATGTGCTCTACGGTACAGTTTAAGATGCAGGTAACGGCCATTTGCAACTGCGTATTTTCTATGCTAAGAAATTTACTTAACAGTGGTGCTCAACCTTATTTCAGTATTCAATGCCTCTAAACTCTACATCTTGTTAAAAAGTCTTACAGGTTTCGATATATGAATTTAATTGGCAACGAGCTGGACTTTAAATGTTAAGTGGTTTTATTTCTAAACTCAAGCCTTTGTTTGATAGAAATCAACAACTAAACGTTCTGGCATCCTCACAGGTTGCTCCAACCATTAAAAATAGATAAAACGTAAGCTCAAGTAGGACGCGCGCCTTAATATTAAGAAGATACCCACATTGAAGTCCTTCTGAACCTTTCATCCTGATCGAATAAAATTGCCGACTTCGCATTAAGTAAGCAGCTTCTGATTTCATCCCCAAATGTACTGTAAGAGCTGAATATCCGCACGAATACTGGAGGTCGCTTCGAAATAATCGGAAAATAATCTTGAACACAACATTAAAGAGATATGCTGAGAACCGACTTGAAAGTGTCACAACGAATATCAATGAGCTTCATCGTAATCTGCATCAATGCATGGCAATCTAAGACAAATTAGCCAATGAAGACCGAAACGAATTTTGCAGCTACATTCAGACCGTCACCCAAAGACCTACGAAAGTGAAATGAATAAAACTTCTTTGCAATGTTAACCTGGTAAAAGTGAAAACAACTTTTCCAAATGCTCCGGAGCGGTATATACATAATTTAACTAACTTGATGCTCCTTAAATACCTGATAGAAGTAATATCCACAGGCCACAAATTGTGTTTTTCTAATCTAATGCAAAACAAATTAGTGGCAGAGGTTCAATTTGAACACCTTTTGAGCCTGATGCATGACCTAATACCTTACAGTTCGACCATCGATTTTGACGAGGTCCACCGTATGCTCCACACCAGGTGGTGCAGGACGGTGACTTGCGCGTGAATTACTTTTAAGTGATAGTAGCCTTGCGCTGTAGCTACCGCACTCTCTGCTCCTCCCCCACCAGAGCCCAGTGTCAAGACAGAGTTAAGAAGATGGGAGATGGGAGAGGGCGCAGGTGGCTGGCGCGGCCGGAGCCGCCCCTGGGCGTACCAACACACTTGACTCGGATCTCACGGAGTGGGAGTGCCATGAAGGCCACATTAAGAAGGAGCCATTGCAGCCTGACTCTCAGTCCGCCAGTACGTGACTGCACACAAAACATACAATTGGGCTGACCACGCATTCCGAGTTATCCCGTCAGTTGGCAACCTTCAAAGCCAAGGCTTTTAGCGCACCGTAATAGTTTCAAGCGCGTCAGATTGTTTATGGTGAGGAAAATGCGCTGAGTTCTCGACCTCACTCTCTCCCCCACCCCCACAATCAGACCACCATCCGAGCCGATCAGTTGTCTCATGAGGGAGTGGGCGCATTGGCTGATGGGTCGGCGTACCCGTCTTCGTGCGCCACAGCATGACCTGGCCCCCATAACGCACACACCAGGATTTACTTACGCAGGGGATATGGAGGAGCCATCGCCGTCTGACTCCAATCCTAATACCTACAACACCGGAGGAAGCGGAGAATTTCAAATCAACACTCGTGAATTGCTGTTACAAATATCTTAAAACAATACCACAAAGAATTGGGCATGTCACGAAAGAATATCTTGAGAAACTGAAAGAATATCGTCAAAACAAGGAAATATTCAAAACTAAACCGGGAAAGGCTTCTGGTCTCGTTCTGATGAA
Organism: Schistocephalus solidus; assembly: GCA_017591395.1. Lineage (NCBI taxonomy): Eukaryota > Metazoa > Platyhelminthes > Cestoda > Diphyllobothriidea > Diphyllobothriidae > Schistocephalus > Schistocephalus solidus. The sequence continues at coordinate 213,145 of WEDG01000683.1, read as the reverse complement.
TAAAAGTGTTTACGTTTCGAAGATCCAATCAATTTCTGACTGATAACAATACGCTGAAAAGAGAGAGACATACAAAGGACAAAAAGGAGAGCGTTGAAGTCCAACTCACAAAATGTCTCCGGAAACAAAAAGTTCAAGGCTTTCTTAAAGAACAGGAGTTCGAAGCTCTTAAATCCACGGGCAAAATCTCCCCAAGGATGAATGATTTACCATAGATCCCCAAATCCGATCTTCCAATCCGGCCGATATTAGAAATCTGTAATTCGGCCTATCATGCAATTGCGAAGTGTCTAAGAGAAAGGCCTAAGCAGCTTCTACACCAAATAGCACCACGTAGCCTACGGAAAAACGCTGACTCCAACGATTCCATTAACAATACAAATCTGAATAAGAAAACGATGTTTTCGTTAGATGTCACATCTTTGTTCACTAATATTCCCCTCACGGAAACCATAGAATATTTGTATGACGAGATTGTAAGACAAGATTTTTCGATTTGAATTCCGGTCAGACACCTCTTTCGCTGCACTTCAAATGTTCAATTCAGTTTCGATGGGAAATCTTACCATCAGTTCGAGAGCGTTGCAATGGATTTACTCCTTGGACCTCTACTAGCTGATGTCTTCATGGGGAAACACGAGAAAAACAAGCACTCTACAGTTATTGATGACCTTTTTCGTAGGCTCAATATGTAGACTATATCTTTGCAATAGTAGATGAAAAGCTTGAGTTGGAAACTCTCCTAGATAAAGTGAATCAGGCTCACCTAGCGTTAAATTTCACTTTTGAAAAAGACAACTGAGAGTGCCTCCCCTTTCTGAACGTCCCACTTAATGGAAGACTGATGAAACAATTTGTAGAAGGGTATTTCTTAAGGAGACATGGACAGGGCAAATTATACAAACCGAGCTAGGAGAATATGTAGTCCTGATATATGGGAGAATGAACTTGCCCTTATGCAAAACAACCTCCGAGAAAACAGCTTTCCCGAGAAGTTTATCAGTAAGTATATGAAGGAACGTCTCCCAAAATCAAACGTGCCGATGGCTGAGAAAAAGGACTTATTTCTCGCATTGGCTTTTCGAGGGGATCCAGCAAGCGAACTTATATATCGTCGCTTAAACACTGCTATCACGCACACGTACCCAGGCTAGTGTTCTCAAGCATTCCCCTTTTTCGCCTTGAAGGCAAGGAGAGACTGCCTTTACTTGCTCCTGTGGAGCAGGACGTATTGGTCGAACAACTAGGCGCCTATTCAAGAGGATGCGAGAGCACCATCCTGCCTGGCTAAATCAAGTCACATTTAAGTCCATCTCGAGCGCAATTGTCGCTCATTTGTTTGACAGCGGTCACCGGGTAGCAGTCAACCCATCATTCCGAGTAATCTATAAAGTGCCTACGAAACACCCCAAGTTCCTGCGTCAGTGGATACTTGCGATGGCAGAGGCAGTGGCCATACGGTTGAACAACCAAACTTTGTGCTATCAAAAATCGTTTGTGGTTACCCTAAGGCTCCATTGGCCAAAGCCTTACTCCGCATCTGCATTCATGCCACATGCCACGTCGTGTCACAGTGACGAAGCAGATAATGGCCGTACACCTTTCCTCTCCATCGCCCCTATAGGACTAGACTATAACCCCTGACCTCTGAACGCCCTCAACCCTCTCCCCCACGCTTACTGCTCATTGGATGTTTAAACTTTTGTTACTCTGCCCTCCCTTATGTTATTGTAAAGGCCTGATGATGAATAATCGACAGCGTACGTTCGCCAAACTCGACTTCTTCAATGCTTATTTTAATTAACTATTGATTGTTGTCTTTGTTTTTGAGCGATTTTGACTATTCTGATTACGGTCTGTAGGGGTAAAAAATGATGTAGGATCTTTCAAACAATGGTGCTTAAAGTAGCTAATTTCTCCTGTTTGCCGTAAATATTCACTTACCACCGTTGACGACGGCGGTGAGCGTCATAGAAATCATTTTCTATGTGTTTTTGACCAATTAATAGATTTCCAGTTCATATTATATTAATCGCGGGTAAATGTGTTCGGCTGTCTATAAAACACACAAAATAACTCGTTTTATCCTCCGACTTTAGCAATCCAACATAAACAAATCATGTCGTCATAAATAGGATTCGAGTTCAGTGTCTCTTACAAAAATATTTCCACCTTTAAATTATCTTGATTTGACTAGAAACTGGCTGCCGCTATTCAACATTACTTCTCCAGAGTTTACTTGCATTGCAACCGATATTTCCATTTTTTTGAAATCGTTAAATTTACGGTCCTTTCTTTTCCGACACTCAAATGGTAGGGTTTACAGCACAAGGAACGAAGAACCCCCTGATATCCAGTTCAACAGGGAAGAAGAAGTCAACTTTAATTTGCCCTTCCTTGACGTCCAGGTTAAAAAACTGACAAATGTGAAAACAAGGACAAAGATCTACCGTAAGGCAACTAACACTTCGGAAGCACGCGCTCTGTTCTTCAGAAACCCATTTGAGTCAGAACCCTCTTCCGACAGTTTGACCGTCGTAGTCCGACAAGGTCCACCGTATGCCCAACAGACAAGTGGTGCAGGGACGGTGACTTGCGCTTGTTTTAGTTTAAAGTGATAGTAGACTTGCGCTGAATCTACTGCACTCTCTCCTCCTCCTCCACCTGAGCCCGGTGTCATGACAGAGTCAAGAAGCCCGGAGATGGGAGAGGGTGCAGGAGGATGGCATGGTCGGAGCCGCCCCTGGGCGTACCATCACACCTGGCTCGAATCCCACGAAGTGGGAGTGCCATAAAAGCCCTAATAAGAAGGAGCCATTGCAGCCTGACTCTCGGTCCGCCAGTTAGCCACTCCACAATAAACACACATTGGGCTGACTACGCTGTCCATTGAGAATAAACAGGAGATGGAACATATACATACCCTTCTAAGGCCCATGGTTATCAAAAGTTCTTTATCTGAAAGTGCCTTTGGAATCCTCAATTTGTGCGGTGAAGAGAACAAAAGACAAAGCTTTGGCTTGCAATCTCCTATGTGAAGAACGACAGTGCCCACATCTATAGGCCAGAGGCTACTATGATGCGTCCCCTAACTCGAGCTGCCTGGAATGATCTTTCACTTTTATACAATCCGAGGAGCAACTGGCCATCTTCGTCGCATTCTTCTTAATCGTCTCAATAGCCAGCTTTAACAGGGACTTCTCCCTGAGAGCTAATAGGGCTCCTGACGATGTCGTGAAACAAACGACATCATCTTCGCTGCTCACCAGCTTCCAGCGAAGTGTCAGAAGATACAGACCTACTTCTTTGGTACATTCGGGGATCTGAAAAAGCCTTCGACACAGTGAATCACGTTGCACTGGACAAAATGATGCAAATATGTGCCTGTCCAGAACGATTAACGCAATTGTTGCCTCGGCTCTACGACTGGATGACGGAACGCGTCACTGACAATGGGATAGTCGCCGATGCATTCGTAGTGAGTAACGGAGTGAAGCAGGGCTTCGTAAACGCTCACATCCTCTTCATTCTTATGTTATCTGCCATGTTTATGGACACTTACCGTGATGAGCTCCTCATGATACAAATCGCCCGCAGGAATGATGGGCATTTTCTTAGCAGGTGCCTTTTTCTATGAAAATAGTTCAAAACGACTGCGCAATCGACAGCGCAACCGAAGAGGTCATGAATGGAACTCTTCTCACCCTGCGGCCTCTTTTTCGGGCTAATAATGGAAACGTAAGGCACGGTGCTCATGCACTAACCATCACCCAACTGGAATTCAAATAAGCCTCGAATGAATGACAGGGCACTAATCTTAAATTCTCTGGGAAGCCCTGATTTCCAATGTCATTCCGGCATTCTGTTTTAAAGCAAGCCTCCGTGTGGAATGACCTCTTTTTCATGTAATATGTTGGGCGCACAAACCCATTCATACACGCGTACAGTTCTCAGTAATGCTTGTGTAATGGTGCTAACAATAAACATGACGAGCATCATCCGAAGAACCTGTGTTTGTGGAAAAGGAAGGCAGCACAATATACTGTTCATCTTTATGCGAACTTTGAATTTAAAATTTTGAGTTACTATTTTCAGTTTAATCCAATAATCAATTCATCAATAAGATGGCATAAACTGTAATCCTTTCAACATGGTAAGCACATCAGGCTTTTCAGCGATTTTAATTTTATTCCAATAGATTGGCATTGCTTTGCACAATGTATGTGCTGAAGCCTTCTATTTACACGGGGTTGAGAGGCTTATGGAAAGTCAATGTGCAAGCGTGTATTTTGTAACGTTCAAAATTATGCACAGCCAAATTTTCAAAACAACTATACGAAAGTCTGATTGAGAAACTTGAAGCATTTTTTCCCGGTAATGAACTTAAAACAGGCATATACAGTAATTAATTTCGCAACGGCTTATCAACTGCAACCCATCTTTTCAAAACACAGATAATGAATGGAAGTTGACTGTATGTTTAATTTTCACAGAAAATACATAACAGCAAGGGTCAGAGGTCAACGTAAAGAATAATCAGGTCAATGCGTTAGCTTTAAACTTCAGAGGAAAGAAAATGTGGGGGAGGAGTTAAGACAACTACAGCCATGAAAAATCTAGGGGTGAAGATAACCAGGACGATTGGAGATTGACCACGGGGTCTAGTTGCTTGCAAAAGTCGGGTTTCTTCCTATGTATGCACGCTGCTTCCAAGTAGCGCAAAGCCCGAGTTGTTCATGCCTGAACAAGTACTCGGAAAGCTGTTTTGAGAGCAACAGAGTGACCGCTGTCCAACATATGTTTAGCAATTGAACAGCATAGTACTTTATTTTCTTGTTTAAACAGACAATTTGGTAAATTTGCAGCGGCCCGGGTTGCCAATTGCCTTTGCGTTCGCCACATGTACTTGCATCCACAAGTGAACGTTGATCTCATCATTATTTACGTTAACCTCTGATTCTTGCTGCATGTATTGATTTTCCGTAAATTCAAACTGCTGTCTACTTCCTTTCGTTATCTGTGTTATGCAAAGACGGGTTGCAGTTGATAAGCCGTGACGAACTTTGTTGGTTCCGATAAATCCTAATGTATACATCTGTTATAAGAAAGTCTGTGATTTTAAAAATCTAGAATAGTCACTTTTGCCAGTTAACAGTTAAGCAGAAGTTTCAGCACAGGAAACATATATAATGCCTTTTGACTCAGGTGGAAACACTATCAAGTGGTGCGTAGTATGTTCTAAGCACATTTTGATGTAACACAGTTTCAGAAATAGCCAGTGTTCAAAATGCATATTCAGATGACAGACTGAATTCCTAGATTGCAAACCTTAGTTTTTATAGCTTTAAGCGGCAACTAAGAAGCATACCTTTTCCTCATGTCACTCCTCACAATTAGCCATTGATTAGCTCTTCATATATTGATAGGCAGACTGAGTCTATTTCCCTTTCCTGTGAAGTTTACATCTATGTGTTTTCGAAATCCCAAATTGGTTAGATTGCAGAAGCGTTTTTAATACAATTTCTTCTGATTTTGTAAAATGTCTCTGCTTATATGGGATGGAGGGGGGCATTGCGATGTCCTAAATTTTTATAAACACCTGTGTCTAGTTACCTGGACGTCAATTGAAATTAAATAATGCATAATACAGGTTTTAACTCATTCGAATCCTCTTGGATGTGTGCTATTTTTATGAAGCTACTGTACAATACAGAAAAATAATAAGATACGCATTCACTGTCAATCACTTGCCTGACGACGTGGTTCAAATTTCATTTTAAATGTATAGACTTTACTTTGATAAAAAGATTTTTCCTTGACAGCGTGAACGGAAGTCGCTAGAACTATTTACGGCAAAATCGATTTTTTGTGGTATGCGAACTCTCTTTCAATAATTTATTAAGTTGATTAACAACAGAATTTGAATTCCGCCGGTAGAAACAAAAACAATCCTTTTTCATCAGACGCATTACACTATTGCCCAGAAAATTTAATTTTAATAGAGTACGAAAGATCCTGGCTATGCTCAAGGGATTTGCAGTGCTTCTAAAGAGCATATAAATCCTGGATGCTTATAGCAAACTGCAATGAATAAAACTTACTGTACATGCTTAAAGCAAACCTACCTCGCTTGCATTTACTAGCAAAAGCTATTTAAAACGTTTTTCGTCCATCTCTGTTGCTAATACTCTCTTTTACAGATGAAAATTTTGCAAAGTAGATATTTATCATGATGACCATAAAAAGGGTCGTTGCAAAAGCCGATTTTATCTAACGGCACGTTTGGACAATATTTCTGTACCCGCATTCTGTGATCTCTGGAAGCAATTATACTACTTTGGATGAACGCCGCATGTATGACGGGTTACTTATTATTGAAGTGTTGCAATTCAACAAAGCCTAACCTTGAAGTACTTTTCTCACACTCTACTTACTCTTTAGCCGAAAAGGGCTCATATTCATCTTGGAGCATGTCAATGCCGAATACAGGCAACCGATTTGGGGAAGAACTTGAAAATATTGGCGTTATAGAAAACTGGTATATGCCAGTTTTATGATAAGCAATCATGCGTGGCGACGTTGATGAGTAGAGATATCTTATCGCTACATTGGCTGTCAAAATAACTAACTGCGGACAGACAAGCCTTTGTCCGATTTATCAGAGACACTTTGAAATCTTAAGTCAAATTTGTTATACCTGGCCTCCTAAGTACACGAATAACATGAAAAAAACACTAATCAATTTTAAAGGTGAAAAGCAAAACTAACTTTATACTGATTACTATGAAACAAGGTTTTTTAATACTGAAGTTTCGTTAAATCGTATATATACATGTTGTCTGATTTAGCTGTTATATCTGTCTTATTGTAGCCACATTCTAACAATTTGGTTTGATAACGAGATTTTGCAGTCAAAAGGCTTTGCCCACTTTATTTCCAGTCCTACTCTAGTGGATTCAATCGCGGGGGAAGGGGCCGGGTACAAGACATGACGTTAATTCATTAAGGATCATGCTTCGGGTGTTTGGTGAGTTTCATTCACACTTCCAAATAGAGCAACTCTTAAAAAATTCAAAAATGCCCATTTTTGAAAATGTGTTCCTGGATCCATCGAACATTTCAAATGACACTTAAATTTGCAGGGCTTTTTCTCTTAAAATCAGAGATCCCCTCATAAAGCCACATTAGGCAAATGCCTCTGAGAAAGATTTCGGGTTCTGTCGTAGTTCAACGGGGTAGTAAATGGCAAAATTGAGGGATGAATAAAAGGCTGAAAATGATTTTGTAAGCAAGTTCCTGTCCATCTTATCGCAGCAAGCTTAGTTGAAAGGCGAGGCCCTGGTCGATATGAACTGCTGGTCCGGTTCCGTGTAAGGAGATAAGAAGTTGGACCCCAGTTGGGAGGATAGTTTATTCTGTAGAGGACTACCGCAGTTCGGGTTGGAGGAAGTTGTCTGCTGGATGACGGCACGTCCAGCTGCCAGGTCTGTGACGTCCAATTGTGAGACCATGCGGCCTCCAGCGCGGTCAGGTGGAGTCAGCCTTGAAGATGATTGGCCGGTGCGGACAGCCTGGATTGTCAGGGCCCAGACAGCTGCTGGTCTGCATATGCATGTAGAAGCAAGAGGTTTACCTCGAATTTTGGTCTGTGGTGTTAGAAGACTAGTGATTCGAACCATTGTAGGACCACCTCGGTTATCAGTCCGGAGATCGGTGAACCCATAGGTATTCCCTTCTCCTGCTCGTAGATTTTTCGGTCAAACGTGAAATGCTTTCTTACACAGAACTACAAGAGCTGAAGGAGCTGAGTTCCAGGAACTCGCCTGTTCACTTCTATCAGCAATATGTTTAGGCGCGATGCGCTCCAATCAGCTCCACGGTGTGAAACATTTGTCCGTCGGGAGTCGTCTACCTATGCGCAAGCTCTGTTTCTGCACAGGTGTTTCGACAATAATGTGTTGTCGACATGTGTGTCATACATAACTCCGGTCAACACAGAACTGGCGAGACGCACAATATTCTAACATGGCAGACGAAGGATCTGAGTGCGTCTTCAAAACTTGCACAAGAGGCTTCGCAAATACCGTTAGAGGATTGAGCAAGAGAAGGCAAAGTGCTGCAAGTTCATGGTCGAGAACGGTACAAAGCTAGAAACGCAGAGGGTTGCCAAACTTGTGCACAACCTGTCGTCAAAGGGGCTGACGGAGGAGCAAAATACATGAAGCCTCGTTCAACCCCACCGATGCCGAACCTGCCAACATGGTTGTAGCAGTGGAATCAATCCTCAGCCAGACGGAAGCTACAGACGAACCAAAGAAACATATTCGGCATCAAGTGTCATCCCTCTTCATGGCTCACAGGCCGCGCGACGTGCTTTCCAAGGTCGAGCGTGATGCACTTAAGGAACGTAGGGCTGAAAAGTACATCGTCGTCGTGCCTGCGGACAAGGGACGTTCTACGGTTGTATTGGACAGGACAGACTATATCCAGAAAGCCAAAAGGTTGTTAGAGGACCGCCAGTTTTATTTCCCATGTAAATCCAACCCCATTAGAACGCTGACCCGTGAGATCAACGTGACGCGGTTGGCAATGGAGAACTCAGGTGCAATATGACCGATCGATCTTCGCATGGCGAGAGCACAAGAAACGGCCTTGGCCCGATTATATGGTCTCTCAAATGTGCACAAAGAAGGCATTCATCTTTGGCCAATCGTATCACTCAAAGGAACTCCAACCTACGGACTGACAAAATGGCTGCCTCGACGTCTCAAATTTCTGACCACTGATTTGGATTTTGGAGAACCTTAAAGGGGTAAGTGACGTCATGGTTTACTTTGATGTTACGTCCTTTTTACCTCTATTCCGCAGGACTTGGCAGTTGAGACTATCGGATTACTCCTACCAGACAAATACGATGAAACGGAGAATCGCCTCGGACAGGCCCAAATTCTCCAAATCTTTAAGTTCTGTCTTAAGACGTACTTCAGGTTTGACCGAACAATCTACGAGCAAGTGAAGGGCATGCCAATTGGTTCACTGATTTCAGGACTCATAACCGAGGTGGTCTTGCAATAGTTGAAGTCGCTTGTCTTCCGACACCACAGACCGAATTCCTTGGCTCGGTATATGGATGATACCTTCATCGTCATCAAACGGGATCAGGTTATGACATTCAAAGAACGTCTCAACGTCGTCTTTGCGGACATTCAATTCACGATGGACGAGGAAGATAACAGCGAGCTGGCCCTAATGGATGTCCTCGTTCGCCACAATGATTGTGGTAGTCTGAAAACCAAGGTGTTCAGGAAAGCAACAAATATGACGAAAGTACTGAACTTCAACAGAAACCACCCAATCAGTCACAAACGCAGTTGCGTAAGTGCGCTATCCCGATGTGTTGAGAAGCATTGCAGTGTAATTTAAGACAAGGTTGCAGAGGTGTACTGAGAGCAAATGGCAACCCACGGAAATTTGACAATCAGTTCATACGCAAACAAAAAGAGAGACCAAACTGAACCGTCCCTTAATCCTGGCGAGCTCTTCCGTAAATGAGGAACATCTCGGAAACCGTCAGCCGCCTTCTCACTCCACTTGGAGTAGGGGTGGCACACAGGCCAGAGGTAACCATCAAGCGCCGAGTCATGAGGCCGTAAGACCCGCTGCCAGGGCAGGAAACGTCTAGCATCATTTACCTGATCTGATGCAGGTGTGTAGAAAGCAACTCTTTTGGAGAAAACGGGAGATTACTCCAGACACGAATGGCTGAGCACGTGGCTGCGGTGAGGAGGAAAGACGCTGGCTCTCAGGCTGCAGCACACTCGACGGGACCCGGACATATTTTCGTGAGGCTGAAATCCTAGCCATTAACGACTCGGATGGCCAAATTAATATCATATCAATCACGAACCCCAACGATGATCGTGATAGCTGATACTTTTAGTACTCAAGTGATCGCGTGGCTATTACGTACTATAAATACTGCTCACCTTGTGCCTCTATCACCCTTTCTGCTACTGTCTCTGATGAAGGAGGGGGGATTCGAGAGAGAAACAGAAATGGCAGGCCAATAAACACCACGTTCCAGTAATCGTTTCCTCTTCTTCTGAACCGGATATTTACTTGTTTATATACATTTTCAGTCCACCAAGGAAATTCCGTTAACTTCGTAGAACCTGAAAAAAATGATCTTAGTTACGTAGCTGTGGCGATTGGCAGAGGTTAATAATCTACATTCCTTCTCCAAAGTATACTTTAGGGGTACTTGATAATTCTATTCTGTTGATACCGTTGCTTTTATGGACGAGTATTGTTCGGAAATTTAACGGTGAGAATTATTCAGAGGAAGAGGAACCAACTGCGTAAAATTGCAGGAGAGGGAGACGTTCTTGTGTTCTAACACTAACACTAGCTGTAAAATAAATTAAAATGATTGCTCTAATCTGAGCACTAATCTTGCTCTTAACTCTGAGCCTATATTGAACACTTGTTCTAACCCTTATCTTAACCATCAACCTGAACCTAAAATCAACCCTTGTTTTAAAAATAACCCCTATTCAGCTCAACGTTAGGGTAGAGATAAAGTGAGGATTGGTGCTAACACTTTTATTGTGTTTTTTCTGGTTTGGTTGGCTTAAAAAGAGGACTAGGGATAAGGCTTGTGTTACAGTAACTGTCATTCTTATGTCACGGGTATATTTTTCTTTCCTATAATTACGCTCAAAAACAATTTGATTGTTTGGGCGTGGCATTCCTGTTCTCGTGTCCCACATAGAAGGACATATAATAAGACCCTACTCATAAAACTCTTGGGGTAAAGGGAAACTCTCAAATCTGAAAGCTTCTTGTCTAAATTTCAGCTTTCAGATATAATACTGATGTTGTCTATGAGGTCTATTGAAGCAATGTTGAGAATTTCCTCTCATTCGATAATATTCTTGTGACTATTTTGCTAACGAAATTTGGCGCATATTTTGATGTGCGATAGGTTCATGTATGTTGTGAAGTCGCCTACCAGTAGAAGGTGAAAGGTGATAAAATTATGTCTGTGAGAGTTAGAAAAAGATTTACGACCTTTCAATCTATGGTACTAAAAGTTGCACTTTTCTCCTGTATGTTGTAAATATTCACCTTTTTGGTGCTAGTGACACATTTTTAAACGTATCTGGTCAACTAAATAAAAATCTTAGCTAAACTTTCATTTATTTTGTGTATATATGTCCGGCTGTCTATAAAACGCACAAAGTAACTCCATTGATGCTTCAAAGTTCGAGATCTAATGAAAACGGAACTTCTTTTAATTAACATGATTAGAGAACTGCTTCCATCGTTAACCTTAAGCGCACACGTATGTGAAAGAAGAAACAATTGAATGTCTGACGTATGTAGATTTAAGTAGTATAGCACGTATCTCATCGAGCAATCCTTATTTTCCATAATTTTGGTCAAAGAAATATTAGCATAAGAACCTTATTTCCTTTTCGGTTAGGGATAGTAATTTTAACATAAACAACAGAGATAGCCAGAGGGATAAAAATTGCAGCTCGGTGGTGGATCACAACCTGGAGCAGTAATTGTTATCCGCGCAGGTAAAGGTGTGTCTATATATACGTATATATGCGCAAATATATGAATAAGAGCATGACCCACAAAGAAAACGGAAACTGGAATGGCAATTTATGGCTTATTAGCCATCATCAGCCACCCCCATACCCAACAGGCGCTGCGGCGTCCGAGGCTTGAAGTCGCGACCGGTTGGTTAGAAGTATAAAGCTCTACCCATTGCGCCACGAGCTCGTTGTTTTGCCGGTTTCGATCGGTTCGATTTTGACGGGGCTCAAGTGCTCGGCCGAGCCGAAAAGAGACTGGCGAGAGAAGTCATCGAAGCTTGGCAGTCAGGCGCCAACTCTATCAACCGCAGCAATGACCTACCAGTGCCCTATGAGGCCGTCAGCACCATTGGCGCACGAGAGGAGGACCAATGGTAGTTGGGCACTCACTGATCGGTTACAGGAATCACTCGTCCCTTTGTGCCTTGGGGTTCACTCTAGAGTCCCACCAGCTGCCGCAATGTGGTTAGTGATATAGGCAGAATGATATTACCGGCAAAGAAAAGAGAGACCAGAATGGCCATTTCTGGGTTATTAGCCGTCATCAGCCATCCATACCTAACCAGGCTGCAGTTCGCGTTTGAATATATTCTTCACCAAATATCCAGCCTGTTTGTAGCACTGATCTTTGAGGAGCTTGAAATAATCGCATTCAACCGTTAAGAACCTGCGTTGCGGTGCCGCTACATGAAAGGCACGTTCGTGAGTATTAGGAAAACCAGCCTTTAAAATATTCATGACCTGTTTTAGGGCATCTTAACCAACCTTCAGTCGTTATCACATGCAGACCCAATGGGTTATTCAGCAAAACAGTATATAGAAAGGTAAATAATGCAACCCAGGTTGTCAACTACCATAGCGATCACCCGATGTCCCATAAAGGCGGGTGTGATAAAATACTCTTCCAAGCGGTAAAAGCGCAGTTAATCGAGCCGGAAGAACGAGTACGAGAATTATGTCAGCTTCGGGACTGACGGGCATGGAATAGCTACCCGAACAGAATCATCCACCGCTCCTTCTGTACAGGCTAACGGGAAAAACGGAGAAGAGCCAAACACGATACGGCATTCCCGGCCATTTACAAAGAATTTGTCAGAACCATTCAACTTACCGTTGCAGAGTTCGGCGTGCGTCTCGCCCGTCGTTCGACAGCTTCCATGCGTAACGTAATCGTGCAAATGAACGACCGACAGAATGCGGGTTATAAACGACGTGTAATTTGTCAAATCCGATAGCGTGCCTGTCCTAGTCATTATACAGGCCAGACTGGATGATGACATATCACGAGCATCAGTGGGTGGTTCAGAAAGGCGACCAAAGGCCTGCAGTTGCTACTTTCGACTTCGTGAACACAGGGATAATGGCTTGAGCCAGCAATATGACGGACGAGGATTGCTCGAGGCCTGGGTATCTGAGGTCAACTCCATCCACAGATACAATTATACACACTTCTACTATCACGCGATAACCTCATATGGCAAAGAGGTGAGGCGCAGTTCTCAGATATGGACGCACGCCATCACCACGCTATGGGACGATGTGAACCCAACTTTTAACGAAAATCACCCGCTTTTCTTCGAGTTATAGCCCTTCCTCTTGCTTGACTACAAAAATGGCTCATTTGTTTTTGAATTTTCACAGTGTTTGTTGATAGCCTCCTGGACGATTCCGAACGCTCAGAATAATAAACCATCTGTTCCAGTGATCACACCTTCGTCTTCTATGCACATAATGGTTTTATCTTTAGGTACATCGGACCTTTATTTTTATAAACAAACTTAAATTAAGATACTGCGGTATTATAGAATAATATTAAATGTTGCAGCTCATCAAATGCTGTGTAGGATACTTTCTTTGAAACTGATTTAAGTTTTTCAGCAGCATTCAAGATATGTCTTCAAAAATATGACCTTTTTCAGTCACTGTGTCTCCAGTAATAATAGTGAAGATTCATAAAAACGACAAAAATTGCTAATCGGGTTAGAAAAAAACAGACTGCAAAACCCTTTTTTCTGATCCCTATTAAACATTTTACAAGCCGTTGTTGTATCACGAAGCTGATGCCAGAGAAAGCGCAATACCTTCGCAGCTGTTGGAGCACTCTACACAAAATATAATCAGGGAGGCATGGATTCTCGCTAGGTAAACATATAACGAAGACATTTTGTTTTTAATTTATACAAATACATTGAAAAATCTCTGTGAAATGTTCTATTGTTCACAAAAGTTGGGTATTTACAAATTCTTTCCTGTTTGAGGGTTGAAATAGGCAGTTTTAATTTTCTATAGAGTTCCGATTCCAGAGCTCATTCGAACTCCTGTACAACGATTGATTCTCAATAATCGAACAAATTCATCCGAAAGATTGCCGTTGCTGACTTAATGGTGGTTCTCAGCTATTCAAAAACGCAAAACAAGGTTACATGCCCAAACATCAAATACGGGTCATTCGAAAACCAAGCAGTGAAATTGTGCTTCATAATTAAGTATTATGCTAACATTAGGTTATGTACAGCACCACGAAAAACCGAAATCCCATGCTTGTGTTATGCTTTATGCTCGACGATGGAAAAGTGTGCAAATCGCGAATGTTTAACGCCAGAACAAGTTTCCTTGTTACGTCAATGTTGAAGCAACAAGATTCTACCGAGGGCTGTGCGGGTAAAACCGGAAATGGAATCATCCCCGGCGCATGCAATCCATTATGGCTTTCAAACACTTGAAGCCTTTATTACAGGTGCGCACTGTAGAAAAAACAACACGTGCAAGTTTGTAAGTTTCTTCATTTACGTGTATCCCTCTGTACTTAGCGAGGACTTGTACAGCAAAACTCCTACAGGCCTACTCTACCCATGTACCTGCAGATTTCCTCCTTGAACTCTTCGATATTTGCCTTCACGCAAAGATTTCCTTTGCGGAATATTATTATCGACAACTAAAAGGCGCCCCTATGGGTTTTGCTAATATCCGGTTTTTTGGCGGAGGCTGTGATGCAGAAACTAGAGGCTACAGGTCTTCCCAGCATTAACCCGAGATTTTGGCTACGCAACGCAAACGATAGACTTGTTATCGTCAAAAAAGACCAATATGAACCTCTTCACAAAAACCTGAACTCCACATTACCAGGAATTCAATTCCCCTTCGAAACAGAAGTTGATAAACGACTCCCTTTTTAGACGTTATCTTACGTCGGAAAACAGACGGGGCACCACATACCCCAGTCTATCGTAAAGCTCCATACTCCGAGGTTATTTTACATTTTGGGAGTAATCAACCCATGTCATACAAACGCAGCTCTGTTATCAGCTTGCTAAGTCGAGCAAAAATTCACTGTTCCGATGACGAAACATATCGAACATAAATGAAATACCTTTTAAAATTATTTTCCAAAAATGGATATCCTCCTGACTTTGTCCATCGATGCATGCGACGACAACAGTTCAAAGAAAAAGGTATTTCCAGAGCTACGACCTCCCAGGCGTCAAAAGCAACACAGTGGTCAACCCTCCCAGATGTAAGGAATGTATCTGAGCTCGTCAAATGATAGCTCAATAAACACAATTCGCAAATAGCGCACAAATCTACAACAACTTTGCGCACCCAAATAAAGTACGCTAAGGACAGGGTTGGCTATTTCAACAGTAAAATGTCGTCCACAAAATACGGTGTACCAGTTGTGATGCAGTCGATTGTGGCCAAACCGCGAAATCTCTATCCACCCGTTTACATGAACATCAGTTAGTGATGGGTAGAGGAGACTCCTTATCTCAGGTAGCCATACACACACTGGACACAGGACAGTTATTTGCATTTGACGATACCCATATCGTTGGTGCCTGACCAAAAAGGAAGTACCACAAATTCCTGAAAGCAATGCATGCAGACGTGGCATGCATCAACCGGCATATCGATTTGGATGCCACATACAAAATCGTTAAAGAAAAATTCAAACGCGCACAACCAATCACGACGGGATGACGAAATACACTCAAAGCCTATTGGTTCGGATTTTGGGCAATCTCAGAATCCTTTTGTTTAACACGGTTAATTGATTAATTGTTCCTGTACACTGCCTGTAGTCTGACGACGAGCTGGGGGACCAGTCTCGAAAATTTACGCATTAAAGTTTCTATTTTTTCCCAAAGAATTTCGTCTTTTTCTATATATATATATATATATATATATATATATATCGGGTAAATAATTTCTGAAATTATTAAGTGCAGGACATGGAGTCAGGTGATTCGGACATGACTTTTTAGGGTCAGACCCGAAATTTCAATGAACATTTGGGTCGAAGACAATCAACCACTGTGGAATAACCACGTAATGCCCATTCTACAAACAAGTAGTACTACAAGTAGTATGAATCTTATATGACAAAGACGTTATACCGTACTTCCGACATAGTATCTAGTATCTATGTCGGAAATTGTCTATCTATATATAGATCTTTATCTATATATATATATATATATATATATATATATATATATATATATATATATGTTGATAATGTGGAACCGACAAAGACAAGGGGAGACCGGAATGGCCATTTCTGGCTTATTAGCCGTCATCAGCCAGTTATACCCAATCCCATGTGTGGAACACCTGGGATTCGAACCCGCGACCTTTGGTATTTGAGGCGAACGCTCTACCATTGAGCCACGGGCTCGTTGCTTTGTCGGTTGCGATCGGGAATATGATGATAGTGTGTGGCTCACCGATCTGCTTAAGGAACATTTATGTCCCGTTGTGCCCTGGAACTCAGACTAGAGTACTCACAGGCAGTCGCATAGCGACGTGTAGCATATGTTGATAATGTGGAACCGACAAAGACAAGGGGAGACCGGAATGGCCATTTCTGGCTTATTAGCCGTCATCAGCCAGTTATACCCAATCCCATGTGTGGAACACCTGGGATTCGAACCCGCGACCTTTGGTATTTGAGGCGAACGCTCTACCATTGAGCCACGGGCTCGTTGCTTTGTCGGTTGCGATCGGGAATATGATGATAGTGTGTGGCTCACCGATCTGCTTAAGGAACATTTATGTCCCGTTGTGCCCTGGAACTCAGACTAGAGTACTCACAGGCAGTCGCATAGCGACGTGTAGCATATGTTGATAATGTGGAACCGACAAAGACAAGGGAGACCGGAATGGCCATTTCTGGCTTATTAGCCGTCATCAGCCAGTTATACCCAATCCCATGTGTGGAACACCTGGGATTCGAACCCGCGACCTTTGGTATTTGAGGCGAACGCTCTACCATTGAGCCACGGGCTCGTTGCTTTGTCGGTTGCGATCGGGAATATGATGATAGTGTGTGGCTCACCGATCTGCTTAAGGAACATTTATGTCCCGTTGTGCCCTGGAACTCAGACTAGAGTACTCACAGGCAGTCGCATAGCGACGTGTAGCATATGTTGATAATGTGGAACCGACAAAGACAAGGGGAGACCGGAATGGCCATTTCTGGCTTATTAGCCGTCATCAGTCAGTCATACCCAATCCCATGTGGAACACCTGGGAAATTCGCGGGTTCGAATCCCAGGTGTTTCCACACATGGAATTAGGTATAACTAACTGATGACGGCTAATAAGCATTCAATCAGTCTCCAATCGCTGTCGATTCGCATTATCATATGCTCACGTCGCTATGCGACTATGGCTAATCTGATTCAGGGCTAACATATTCGCGTAACCATCGATCACTCACACCTGACTCGATACTCGCAACGACCGTACACACTCATAATCAACAGATTCGCTTCAGTCGACTAGTGTTCCACACGTCGTACAGGTATAACTGGCGATGACGACTATCGAAATCACTCAATCCCATTATCTTTGTCGGTTCTACGTATCGCTGTCTGTGAGTACTCTGAGTTCCAGGCAACTGAACATAAATGTTCGCTTAACGAATATCAGTATCATCATATTCCCGATCGCAACTCGACAAAACCAACTCAATGTTATTGACTCGCGTCATGCAACCCAGGTGTTCCACAATGAGATGGTATAACTGGCTGATGACGGCTAATGCCGAAATGGCCATTCGATCTGTCTTCGTCATTATCGGCATCTGCCGACTATTCATCGAATCGTCATGCGATATCAAATCGTTCATAAAAGCTCGATGACCCGAGCTATCATCATATTCCCGATCTGCTACGCTATGAAAAGGTGATATGAAAGATCATTGGCTCCTATCTTCTGAATCGATTCAATATATCAACATATGCTACGTCGCTATGCGACTGCCTGTGAGTACTCTAGTCTGAGTTCCAGGGCACAACGGGACATAAATGTTCCTTAAGCAGATCGGTGAGCCACACACTATCATATATATATATATATATTTCAGAAGAAGAGGCGATCACGGGAACAATAGGTTTAATGTCCTGACGTTTCAAAATCAAACAAGATTCCATCGTCGTCATTCACCTTCTTCTTTACGGATGCAGCCTGATTTTTCGTTGGATCCTCAGCAACGGGGATGTAGGCATCCCTGTCATGAAAAGCTTGATTGGCCTTATTGACATAGTCAATCTTGTCCATGATGACGGTAGCACCACCTTTGTCAGCAGCTACAACGACGATACTGTCGTCCGACCTAAGGGAGCGTAATCCCACGAGCGTAATTCACGAGTAAACCTCGATTTTCCGACGAGCCTTCTTTCTTCATATATATATATATATGTATGAAAAGAAAAATGCTCTTCGGGAAATGGAGTTTTACTCGTAAATTTTCAAGTTGGTGACACCAACCCGTCGTCAGACGAAATGAACATAGGAGAAAGTGAAGTGGCGCGACAGGACAGATGGTGACAAACAAACAGCTGGTGTGATTGGGTGGTGGGTGGACCAATAATCGGGGCATGTTTTGGGATTGGGGAGGTGAGGAGAGAACAATTACATTGGCTTGTTTGGGAGGGGGAGGCGGGCGGCGAGTAACTAGGCCGGCTAGATTATCGATCATGGTTCCGGGTTGGATTTAGGGGTCACTGCGTCGGTTGGAGGTGTCGGAATGTTTAATTGCGGTTCACCATGTGTGAGGTGGGGTTGGCGACAAGTGAGATTAAAAGCCGCAAGGATTAGCAGTCGTTGCTAGGGGGTGGGCACTCGTTAGTAAATCGTGCACGTAATCCTTCTTAATGAGCATCTAGGTCAACGTGGCGGTTAATGCTAGCTGTGCTTGAGTGCCAAGCTTCGAGGAATTCTCGAGCTTGTTTGGTGTTGGCCATGGCGATCACGTCGGTACCGTCCCAATTGAAGCGATGGTCACATTCGAGGGAGTGCACAAACACGAGTGATAAGGCGTCACGTCGGTGAATGGCTAGCTTATGTTCGTTGATGCGAGTCCCATATGAGCTGCTCGCCAGCTACAAAAGAAGTGTCAGGAGATGCGAACCCACCTCTGAAATACCTTCGAGGATCTGAAAAATAACCTTCGATAGAGTGACTCACGATGGTGACTGAAGGATTTTTTCAAATATAGGCGTGTCCAGCTCGATTCACGCGCATATTGCGTCGGATACCGGAACATGTCACTGATAATTGGACAGACTCCAAAGCCTTCGCAGTCTCTAACAGAGTTAAGAAGGAATGCGAACATGGTCCTACCCTCTTCAGTCGCATGTTATCTGCCATGCAAATGGACACCTATCCTGTCTTTTCCAGTCCTTTCAAAAATCTAGAATAGCCAGTTTTGTCTGTATAACAAGTTGCTTCTTAACATGATCTTGGCAAAACGTCCCCTTTTGAACTGTATGGAGTGTTTCGCCAGTTTAACTGGCTCTGCCTCTCAGAACATGCACCGTTAGCGGACTGTAGCCATGGTCTTGCTTCTAGTTTATAAAAAGTTAATATATTGAGTATTTCGGATGCATCAGCAACCTTTCTGGAGTCCGCACTGACTCATTTGTCCTGTTTGCATTTCTCTGGCACTTACTTAAGAAAATGCCGCAATGTTCATTGACAGAGAGAAAAGATTCAGGGCGATGATTTCCGAAGTATTCATGACTCACTGGAATTTATTTATTGAACCGTTGACAATTTGGAGGCCTTGGTTGCTATAAGCTTGTCAAAGCAGGAGATAACTAAGCAAATGATCCACGTAAAACCAACTGGTTTGCCTATAAATTTTATTCATGTTTAAATTTGTGCAGTAACCTCCAACTGCGATGAGCCAATCAAGCACTCTGAAAAGACAGCAGTTCAAAAAATGTTCCGGTGAGTTCTCCCTCTTTCTCGACTTATGCATAGTTTGCAAATGATTTTCTGTGCTACCAGACTTTGTCGTTTATATTCTTTGGTCTACTGCAGCGCTTGCCAACGCAACTGAATATCGTTTTTATTCAGCCACGTTTTTGTGAGATGTAGCAGCAGCCATGACGCATTTAATCACGTGAACGCGTTTTTTTGCGGGGGCTAGGGCGTATCCCCCAACAGGATGCCTGGATATATTCCAAATTTTGGTTGAGTTTTTGGTGTTGTCTGCGAATACCACGTTTTGTATGCTCGCTTAGTCGGTTGCCATGTTGGCATCTTGTTTCGCCTTTAAGAGTCGCCCGTAAAAATTACAGTATCCTACTGGCTCAATTTAAACTAATATCGTGGTGCTTCGGACTAAGAACCATGGGATGCAAGAAACGGATCATCACTGTGGGAGAACATTATCCGGACACGGCGGCTAGGCCACCGCCATCTTGCCATTGGTGTTTTGCTTCTAAATTGAATAGTAGCAGTGTTTATGAAAATGTGATGGCTAACTTACCTCCACTGCCTTGGCCGTCATGCTGCCTCAGGGCGATATATTTTAACTGTTTGGTTCGCAAACAGATAGACGACAGACGTCTAAATGTAACTTTATTTGGAACAATTACTTATGAATAGAGGCATATGAAAGTGTTCTAAAATATTTTAAACTTTTTGTTGGCGGCCAAAAAATTCAGTCAACCACTGCAGCAGTAGTTGAGTACTTGTAGCCAAGGTCTTATTTAAAAATAAGGGGGAGTGGGTAACAAAAGACATATTTCAGCTCTGTATTTCCCATTCTGACCTATTTCATATGATGCGTTCAAGTACGAGTGTGAAACGGCGAGTAATAATTAAACCACCCTATGCAGATATCACTTTACCTTCTCATTCCATCTGGACACCTGGGGTCAGAATTTTCACATATATCCATGATAATTCTGGGTGCGAAGCGCTTCACCGATCAGGGCACTGGGTACTTTTTTCCTGTTGACAAGGATCTACAGATTAAAAATTGGCCTTTCTTCACAATTTTTTGAAACCCGACATTATGGCACTACCAGTTAGAACTGACTTAGGTCGTTCGGTCGCCAGGAGCTGTAACCGACGCCAGCTAAGAACGCTCATAAATGAATGTCACATTCGCCTGAAAAAGTACGGCAGGGCAATCTAAAGGAAGAGGGCAGCGTGTGAGATGGACACCTTTGGAAACCTGCAGATTTGGATCAAAATTAAGACGAACGATGAGCAAGAGAAGAAGAAGAAGATCAAACTCCTTAACAAAATGAGTGGGCTAAAACAAGCGCAAGCAATAGTAGCTGAGCCATCATTTGTTCACAACCTGCCATCTAAACAGCTGAAAGTTGATCAGATTTAAGTGCTTCAACATGATTCTGACTACAACTCAGGAGAGGCGACACTCTCAAAGACGCAGACCACAGAAGCCTCATATAAGTCGATTCGTCAGCGAGTCATATCCCTGTCATAGCTCACAGGCTACATTGAACAATCTCCTCAGCCGAGGTAAAGAACATTGAGGAATTAAAAAGAGACGACGAGATTTTGATTGTTCCAGAAGACAAAGGACAGGCAACCGTGCTCTTCGACGAATCGGATTAAATAGCTTAAGCAGATGAGCTACTGAATGACAGTCAGTCATACAAAGTAATCGAGTTTGATCCCATGAAAACACTCGTGGGAAATTCACTAAGAACCTGAATCTAATGAAGAACCAGCAAGCAATATCCGAAAGCGATTGGCGGCAGATGAAACCATAGGATGCCACCTTAACATGCTTCCATGGGCTCCTTAAAATCCACAAAGCGAACGTTCCCGTGCGGCCAATTGTGGCATTGAAAGGCCCGCCTATATATGAGCTAGCTAACTGGTTTGCTAACCATATCAGGACGCTGACGGAGGGCTCAGAACACACAACCGTATCCTCGACACGCTTCCTGGAAAAGCTCAGAGGCGCCAAAATGGCCTCCAACGAAATAAGAGTACCTTTTGACGTCGCCTCCCTCTTCACATCTGTCCCTAAATAACTAGCCACTAGAGTCATCAGTGACCCTCTAGAGAGAGGGTACGATGAAGAGGGAAAACCATTTATAAGGAAGCACGCGATGGAGTTACTGGACTACTACTTAACCACATATTTCAACTTTACAGGCCAGGTGTACGATCAAATTCAGAAACCCCTATGTACTCCCCGATTTCCGGCTATGTCGCGGAGGCAGTTCTGCGGGAACAAGAAGCACGAGTTTTCCTGTCTCCCAAACTAAAATTATGAATGCGTTACGGGGAAGAGACTTTTGTTATCCTGCGTCGAGACGCGAAAGTGCCTTTTTGAAGTTAATAGAACTCCATTTCCACGAAGTTCAATTAACCATGGAGGAAGAAGGGGACGGTAAAATTCCTTTCCTTGATGTCCAGGTGTCGAGGGAGGAGGATGGAACCCTACACACCAGGGTCTTCCGAAAAGCGACAAGCATGGAACAAAACCTTCATTAAAACAGCAACCACCCTCTGTCGCATAAACGCAGTTGCGTCCAGACACTTTCGGCGCATCAACCCACGCTGCAGCACACAGGCCGAGAAGCTGCGAGCGCAAAAATCCCTATGGCAACTCTTCCTCGCAAACGGATACCCGCGGAGCTTCATAAAAAAATGCTTGTATCGAAGGCACATGCAAACCGACGGGGCGGATAAACAAAAGCCCGAAATCCTCCGTACCCTGCCTCCGAGGTCACTGAACGCATGCTGCGACCCTTAACGTGGTCACAGGCCGGAATACACCATTTGGCGCTTGCTGATGCAACCCAAGGGCAGGCTACCCCCTGCAGACACGTCAGCAAGCGTTTACCGGGTCAACTGCCTAGACTGTCCGGTCAATTGCTGTGGCATGAACGACAAACGAATATAACTGTGCATGCATGAGCACATTCTATCCGTCAAGTGAAAAAATGTATGATCGCATGTTGCCATGCACAGCCTTGAAATTAATCATCATTTCAGTTTTGATAGTGCAGAAGTAGCCATCCGAGCCAAACGCAAAATGGCAACAGAGAAAATCGAGGCCTGGCAATCGGATACCAATTCAATAAACCGCAGTATCGATGTACCAGCGTTATACGAGGCCGTCAGGCAACAGTTAGGCAAGAAGAGAGGACCAGTGAGGACAGAGCCTGGTGGACCTATTACGAGTGAGAAACAGAAGATCTAGTTGAGCTATGTAGTGCCCATTCTGCTTTAGCTCCGATGATACGCTCAAGTACGAGTGTGATACTTCTCATGATAATAAGACAATCCTCCCCACAGATCTCTTTACGTTTTCCTTCCGTCTCAACTCCTGGGGTCAGACTTTTCGCGTCTATCCATATATATATATATTGATCATGTGGAACCGACAAAGACAAGGGAGACCGGAATGGCCATTTCGACTCAATTACCAAAGGTCGCGGGTTCGAATCCCAGGTGTGCCACACTTGGGATTGGGTATGACTGGCTGATGACGGCTAATAAGCCAGAAATGGCCATTCCGGTCTCCCTTGTCTTTGTCGGTTCCACATTATCAACATATGCTACACGTCGCTATGCGACCACCTGTGAGGGCTCTACTCTGAGTTCCAGGGCACAACGGAACATAAATGTTCCTTGAGCAGATCGGTGAGCCACACACTATCATCATATTCCCGATCGCAACCAACAAAGCAACGAGCCCGTGGCTCAATGGTAGAGCGTTCGACTCAATTACCAAAGGTCGCGGGTTCGAATCCCAGGTGTGCCACACTTGGGATTGGGTATGAATGGCTGATGACGGCTAATAAGCCAAAAATGGCCATTCCGGTCTCCCTTGTCTTTGTCGGTTCCAAATTATCAACATATGCTACACGCTTCTATGCGACCGCCTGTGAGGGCTCTATTCTGCGTTCCAGGGCACAACGGAACATAAATGTTCCTTAAGCAGATCGGTGAGCCACACACTATCATATATATATGTCTATAAAAACCTTCAAAATAAGATACTTCTTAAAAGCATTTATTGCAGAAATAGGTTTTAAGCCACTCTTTCTAATGCGAATGGCCATTAAGGTCGTATTTGTATGCTCACTGGAAAATGAAAAACAATTGCCGAGGAAAATATTTGCCCACAATATAATTTGGCAAAAAATATAGCTTATCAGAATTTTAAAAACAAACTCTAGTACGTTATGTCATTGAAAAGCTGTTTTATAAATATTTCGCTTTCGAATATCTGCTTGCTTAACCGTATACAAAGGTAAATTCAAGGCTCAAATGGGAGGGATTTTCGGGTTTTTATAAATCCCTGGAAACTTTAATATATTTTTTAATTTTGAAATGAAAGAAATACATTTTCTGTTTATATCGGAGCATTTTTTCTTCATCGGTTTATTTTAGGTTTCGTTTTAAGATAAACTTTGCACATTAGAATGCTCGAATATCTAAAAATATTTTGCGAAATCTGCTTATCCTCTGCCTGTTTCGATTCAATTTTCCATATTCGTTTTTAATTAACCACAGATAGACATTATCCATACAGATATCGTGCACGGTGTGATAGAGAAAAGATAGGACATGCTGTGACTTCAGAGATGATCATTTTTACGGCCCCAAATCACGACATGATAAATTAAAAAACGTTAAACTTGTACAACACACATTTATTAAACTGAATCCGTTCACATGTTTCCGAAAGATTTGATTTGTCGAACCGGCATTTATTTGATTTTTGTGAATTGATAGCCAAACTTTCAATTCTATTAAAATATATATTAAAAATATTTGGTTTATATTAGATTTCGTTTATTATACATTGCAAACAAATAAGAGCTTACTATCTGTAGCTTTCAATAAAAGAGGAATATTCCTGAATATCAAGCCCTGTCGTATTTGGCGCCGTTTGAATCAGCTTTTCTTTCAAAAACAGACTTGCTTAAAAACATTATGTGCATCATTTTAAGTCAACGAACCAAAATAACACCATCACCTGTGTGTCATAGAACCACCTCACATTTTGAGCTTGGTATTTCATGAGTAAGGCAATCTTCTCTAGCTCATCAAGGACTCAAGCATTGCTCTAGCCATCGTGCTTTCAAGTCCCACCGACAATCGAGTTTCTCGCAACAGGGTTGAACGATTTATGTGAATCTGTCAAATGCACCAATAAAAATCGATAGTAGTATTATAATTTAGTTAATGGCGTAAGCTTAAGTTATGGTTGCGCTAAGACTACGTTTTGACTGAATGACCTTTCAAGCAAATAGGTTCTTTATGCCTTGCCAAAGCTAAGCTTCCCAAGTTTCCACCAGACAGCAATTATCGCTGCCCTATCCCATTCGATGACCTTATTTCTTTTTCCACTGGGTGGGCTCGATAAATAAACGCCATTTTGACAAACCCTCTCCCCGTAGGTGCAATGGAGGCCTTAATTGTACTGCGGTTATGATCTGTGTAGCTTCAACAATCACTTGCTTTAGTCTGGCACGCATTTGATGGTATCACTGGTCGGATCTAGCCAACCCCTGACGTTGGAAACAGTACCTGAAAGGGTCCGATGTCCCAAATATGAACTGTGTCTATACAATTATTGAACTGTGATTTTCTGAGAAAAAATTGTCGAAACACTTGGTCTAATTGGGCCGGTTACGACCGACGTCTCAAGTATTGCGCTTGGTAGTGGAATACTGTAAATGTTTCTTCCTACGGCGATAGATAAAAACCACAATACAGGGATATTAAGGCTGTAATTTTATTTTTTAAGCCATCAAGTCTAAATTTACTTCCACAAAGTTAAGTTAAATCCGATGCTATGATAAGGGTTAGGTTGCATTAACGCAATTTTTCTGATATCCAGCAGGAAAAAAACTTGCTTATATATGCTTCATATCTATGAGGAAGTTGTTTTTCCTGGCTTTTGGACAGAGATTACATAAATAATTCCTCTGACCCAAATTGTTAACGTTTCGGCATCCTTAATGGGATATGAATAGGCGACATCGAGAGTAATACTTGAGTCATTGTAGAATTATTTTAAGGTGGAATTTTTCAAACGGACTATTTCTGACAACCCCTGTCTTTGTTTGGGGTTTTCTCAATTTTTTGATGTTTTATCATTAACAATTCGTTGTGCGAGCACATTTTTATGTTACTGTTTGATATTGAAACTAAGTCAACGTTGTTCACATTTTTGTTTTGTGAGGAAATGTACAGTGCTCTGGAAACGTTCATCAATTCACTAATGATGTAGTCTACACGAAATATGCATTATCCTTTCACTAATTCCCATCCACAAAATTGGACACTACCGTTACGTAAACTCTTCATTCTAGATAGTAAGCAGTGTCGGTAGAACTCAGAGCTCGCCACCGGCCCTGTGTGTGTTGGGGAGCGGTCGATTGATGGATTTTCAGTCCGGACAAATGGTTTCTTCTTACGATGACCTCCATGGTACTCTCACACATATCAGATAAGAACAGCTAGACAGACAAGCATGCGAGACAGGTTGCGTGTTGTCCGACCTGCGAGGACCAGGTGTTGATAGCACGCCTTTTCAAGAAGTGATAACCGCTCGAGCTGCGAGCTGCTCGTGCCATGGTTTGTCCATCAACAAGCGCAATGACCTTTCGTTACCAAATTCTGTGCTGAGGCATCGCCCGTGGAGGCGCGGACGATCAACACCTCAACTGACAAGGAGCCAAATTGCCGGGTCATTGTCGCACCCATATCCACGATGGAGGATGAAATCACGGCCATTTACGAATCCCACGCGGACGGTCAAACTATCATCGCATCAATTACGACCCCAAGCGATGACCGCGATACCAGCTAATTATAGTATGCATTTGATCGCGTGGGCACTGCGTACTATAAATACGGCTCAACTTGTGCCTCCATTACCCTTATCTGTCATTGGCTCTGATGGTGGGTTCGAGTAAGAATCAAAAACGTCAGGCCAATAAATTTCCTGTTTCAATGACCACATATTCTCGATCTGAAGTCGATGTTATCTTCGACAAAAGCTATGCCCAGATGCCTAACGTAGGCGTTGACCGCTGCAATTATCTCCAGACGTACACTGCTTGATCGGTTAAAAAGTTAAGCGGGAACCTGTTTATGCCTGCCCTGCAGCGGGGAACACGGTTAATATAATCGAACCATCAGGTGCAGAACGTTTCATCATGCCAACCACTGCGTGAAATATCCTCGCTGTTTGCTCAACTGGCTCGGACAGCTCACTTACAGGAGCGTGTGAGGGATCCATTTTTATAGCAAATCTGACGTTCTGTAACCTCTCATTGCGCGCTCCTAGTGGTGCTATGAAGTGCTGCTGTGGCTGATAGCTATCCGGCGTCCTTCTACAATGCTCATTGCCTCTAGGTCATGTGACTTTGCCGCGAGCAGTTTCAGACGCCTTAACCCCCAGACCCTTGACCAAGTCTCTTATGCACACGCACGTGCGTCCAGATAGTTGTGGGTGCCTAACTCAAACCCACCATTAGAGACAGTATTAGATACGGGTAATTCGTACACAGGCCGTTGCAGCATTAGCAAGATGCAGTCGCTATGATACTGTATGCCATGGCAATTAACGACTCCCCTTTAATCGATGATGACTGCGCGCTGGTGCGCTAATTGTTTGATGGCCGATCTACGGGTCGTTATCCACTGAAATTTCGTCACCCGTGTTGGAGGATGGCGTGATGCTTACTTGGCCATCTGGCTTCCCAGCACTAGCGTTGGAAAATGCGTTCGCCTGAGCGCTCTCTGAGTGGCTGATTGCTCTGTTCAAACTGAGACTTAACCCTGAATGGGTACGAATTGCCCATATCTGATACTCTCTGTGATGATGGGTTCGAGTTGGAATTCGAAACGTCAGACGAATACCGCTTTTGTTCCAGCAATCACAGCTAGTTCTTCTCAATTTCTTCCTGGGACTCGCATTTGCGCCTGTATCGTCAATTGCTTACCTTGATCCACAGACCTAGTTAGGCAGCTGCCACGCCCGTCTCGCTGTCTCTCACGCCTGAGTGGACCCAGTCAACCCTAGCTCTGGCTCCGCCGGTGGCCAGTGCTGTCTGGGACAGCAGCTCAGGGTTCTGTGCACAACAAAATCCTTCATTCGGATGCCTTCAGTCTATCCTAACAACATTGGATTCAGTCTCATGATTGTAGTGGTTAGGGAAGAACAGCTGCCTAGACCCATTAACTGCCAAGGAAATTAATAAAGTGGTCTTTCTGAAAACGTCGGTTCGAACGGCAATGGCTTCTTCTTAATGTGGCCTTCATGGTGCTTTCTCTGACGTGAGGCCTGTGTCGCCCCTTTAAATGTAGCCTAGTAAGTGCGGAGTAGGGAATATATCGTACGTGGCACGCTGCGTCAGTCTTCTAGACGTTGAAGTCACTGTCAAAAGATAGGTATTGAAAAAGGTGATGCGGTAGATGCTTGGAATATGTACAACACTGGAAATAAATGTATGCACAATTCCGCGTTTATGGAGCCACCTCGGGAGACACCGATTGACCTCGGTGTCTGCGAGCGTTGAATTGTTGTTCTTGGCAAACAAATATGCAGTAGTATATGTGTTAGTTAATTTCCTCTGCATAAATAAGTCCATAGCTAGTCAAAATTGGTATATTTTATTCAAAAAATCTAAGCAAGGCAATTCTGTCAAAATGGGCCTTCTTAGAGCACTAATGTTAAATAGTTGGTCTGCGTTTTAAGAGGTTCAAGTTTAGGACTGAATTATGCATTTCACGATGACCATCCAAAAGAGATGAGGGAATAAATCGAGCAAAGCCAAAAAATCCTGAATCAATTTGTATGCTTTTTAATAAATCCCTGGTTTCGAAGTTAAGGTGCATTGCTTGTATTTACGTCTTCTTTACGAAATATGCATCTGGCCATGTTCTTTTGAGGGAATTCCCTTTTAGCTTTAAAGAGAATTTTGTAGAAAATTTATGCTTTTGAAGTTTTTGCCCTTGTGGACATATTTTATGGTTTTCTTTAAAAAATGTATTATTATTTATGTATTTCTGGATTGAAATTCCGAGAAAATATTTCAAGTTTTTGACAAAACTGCAAACGTGGTAAATTTGCATTTAAGTAGTAATTTTGACCTCATTAAACATAAAACGTTTGCAAATGGAGGGATTTATGTGCTTAGAGCATGGTGAAGTCCCTGATTTTACAACATGCTGTAAATACCAAAGGGAAGTATTCAGGCTGATGAGCAAACTTAGGAGCTACAATAGATTAAGTTCAGATGGTTGCTTGGGGAAAATAGCAGGTGTTACATACTTTACTGGTTAGCTGAACATCGTCAAATTTATCAACTAAATAGTCTGCAGTTGGATGCACTTCAACCATTTTATATGCTGCTACTTTTCTATGCTTCCAATTGCCATGAATAACATGTACGTAACTGCACATATTCGTGCAGTAACGAATAAATGTTTTACTGAGGTTTGATAAATCAACCTGCAAGTCCATTGTTCCGTCAGTGTAAATTAAGCAAGACAGAATGCGCATAATTAGGATATTTTCAGCAAAAGAAGATCCTTGTTTCTTTAGAAACGATTCTTTGCAAAGCCATATTTTGCTTATAAGCCCTGCTCTTCATGACCTATAGAATGATCTCAGATGCAATTTTCAGAAGAGCCACAACCAATTAAATAGTTCAACCCTTGGGTATATAGTACAATGTTATGTGCAAGTAATTTTCAGATTATACATGATTTGTAACGAAAGGGCACCAGCGCTTATTGCTTGAAACGTAGATATATCAATGTTATTTTTATTTTTTGAACCGATTTCCGATATCTCTTGAAATTTAAATATATCTGGTGTAACTAAATAACCACGAAATCAATTTATAGTCACCAGTATTATCAAGTCACAGGGCCAGAAATCTCGTTGCATTTCGGTATAGAGTTAAGAGTTTGCAAGCTGTTTATTTTCCATGTACGAAAAGAATGATATGCTTAAATGTCATTTAAAAGATACCGTAGAGGAAAGATACCATCTTGCATTTGCTAAAGAATATGTCGTATGTTTTGGAAAGATACGATGCTGTTTGAAGCGATATTTCAGGATCTTTGAACACCTCAAAATTATTGCGCCTTTAACACCTAAAAAGAATATTTTCAGGAATAGCTTTGAAGTAGATAGTGCTGACAAATGTGTAAAAACGTTATCTTAGGAATTTTATTATATAATATATTTAAATTATAAAGTCATCCAAGTTCAATGCGAAAAACAATGCCACGTACGGAGTCTTTTTTACTACGTGATGGGCAGGTGGTTGAATGTAAACGCATCCTAAGGTTGGCATTCTGATGTGACTGAAATATTATAAGACTATGCTGCATGGCAACCCAGTATTTAAACTTCATCTAAGTATTTTTTCGAATAGAAAATAAAATTTGGCGATCGTAGTTAGCATTTCATCTGGTTGCTCATTAGATGTCACAGTCATAAAATGAAGCAAAAATGTGTCTTTCCGTTTGGAAGAAATATTTGTAACATCACTGACAGAGGTTCATTAACGAACGAAAACCCCAAGAATTCTATCGGCTTTGCTTCAACAAATATCCCATGGTACAAATTATTAGGGGTTTTGAGGGAGTTGGATAGTTCCTTTAACCCAGTTGTGATGGACTCGGTGTCATCAGTAGAATTTGAACCCACGACAGCAAGGGGTGTATTCGTACAGCCAACCATCTCACCACTTGAGCTACGAAGCCCCACCGGGAGCCGTGAATTTAATCACACTTGGGTCAACTAACCCGCCCAGCCTACTGCAACGTATGAAATCCACCAATTTTGATGCAGTTAACTGACTGCCCAAGCAGGATTTCTTAAGTAATTAATCTAGAATTCGCAAAATGACTACCAGGCGCAATTAAGTAATTAGGGGATTTGACAGATTTGAGTAATTCATTTGACCAATTGTGACAAAGTCAATGGCCTCGGTGGGATTCAAAACCACGTCAGCAAGGTTAAGGATGGTTTTCAGCCAACGCTCTAGCAACATGAGCTACGAAGCACCCCGGGGAGCCATACATTCAATCCTACTTTGATCAAGTTATCCACTCAACCCTCCCAGTTAACTGTTTCAGAATTTGTTGATTCCGCAGGTTGCTGTAGACTGGACAGTTAGCCCAACCCTAAATTGAATAAACTCACCGCTCCCGGTGGGGTATCGTAGTTCAAGTGGCTAGAGCGATGACAGTACCAAAGCCTTCCCCATGCTGGCGTGGTTTCGAATGCAAGTTTTTCACAAATGTATCGCATGATAAAATTTATTGTAGCAACAATTCTCACTGAAACATTCAAAAAGATATAGGGGAGCAAACGTCTGTTATGGATAAATTCTCTTTCGGCCTGCACATTCATATTCCTTTGAAAATAAGTTAAGTATGGGTGTTGTTTCTAGGGTGGAGAGAGAGAGAGAGAGAGAGAGAGAGAGAGAGAGAGAGAGGAAAAACAAAGTGGCATCTTTTATTTTCTAATCAGCGTCAGGGGAGACGGTGGCGACCGGGAAAGGTAATTACCTGCCTGCGGCTGAGTCGGTTGCTTTGGTATTCGCAGCGTATACAAGCGGTTTGCGTAACTTGATTGAAACCATCTCTCCCGTAGTCAACAGAAGCTGTCCAAAAGTTTTTTAGCAGCTTTAAGGGAACCTTATATATCACCCAGAAGGCCTCTCTGGCATCTGTGTGGTGTGGTCTTTGTTCACCATATGCGCGCTAATAAAACTGTTTACGTTCCTTATCTGGCCCTTCCCTAACTATATTTGAAGGCACTCTCTATTTTGGCACACAGGTCCCAATCTCGGCACAGATAAAGGAACGAATACACAGAGATGTGGTCTGGGCAAGCAGTCGAGAGGGCGTCAGCTGCTTACAAAGCGATTGATACAGCTTGACTTGGGAGCCTTCTTTAAAATTCCCTCTGCGCGTCCCTTAAATTTGGATCGTGAAGAGAAGCTTCTTTCTTACCGTTAGCACTTTTGATCAAACTTCTGTGTACGGCAGGACTGTACTGTTCATATAACTTAACCATTCCATGTTTTGATGAATGTAAAAATGTTTTCTAACCATCATCAAAACCTTCTCCTGAGAAATCTCCTCAGAACCAGGTACTTTCCCAACCACTTTTCTCGGGAAGACTTTATAGCAATAAACCATAGAGACGATCTTTTCAGACAATTTAGGACATCAAAAGGCGCGAGAAAATTTTCGGATGTTTTAAACACGTTTGGAGGTCCAGTGCCATCTATCATCGTGAAAAACTCAGCATACAAGTATAAAATTATATGTACAACAGTTAAGTCGCACAGTTTTCTCCTGAGGTGTGACGTCAAGAGGTCCTTCAATTTTCTTGCCCCTTTCACTCAATAAAGCAACGGAAATCAACCATGCCGTGGACAAGCGTATAGTAAGGAATACGAAGCGGAAAACTTTGGAATTCTAATCCCTCTGGCTGGCTGTTGGCTTTATCGGGTAGAGAGGTAGGGCCAAATACTTTTCTGAAAGGTTTAAATAAACCCTGCTATTTTTATCTTGTTATCGTTATCAGGTTACATCCACAACCACACATCCAACATATCCTTTTAACGCGAGTTTTTACATTTTTAATATGTTCATTTTTGTAAGAATTGTTTTTTGGGTGACTTCAAGTTATTAGCGATTTTCTGCTACTTTGAATATATTCTATGAATTCAGTTATCCACTACGTGTTTTGCAGATAGATCGCTCCATTATGTGTTTACTCTGTTTTTTTGACTAACGGGTGCATATTTATCTCGCCTGGTGTCTTTCATTTGTATATCGTTAATAGGCAATTCAATATCATCACCGGTTCTAACGGCACGTCAAACGTAAACTTGCAATACATTTCGCGGCAGCACAATGTACGTTGTGGTCATTCAGACACATATATGAAGCAGATATTTCATATTCTTTGCGTACTGTCTATTTACCAAAAATAAACTTCATTTTCCTTCTATAAAGAACAACGGATGAAGTAGCTTTAAATGTGAGCCTCTCTCTCTTGACAATCATTTCCATTATTGCCAGAATTCCTCTTATAGCCACTGCCCAAAACAGCGATGACATTTGTCACGCAACTTGCGGATGGATTTACTGGTGACTTATAAAAAGCGCCATGTAACCCTGAACTCCGTTTTCTTCGCAGGATAACAACGCTGAGATTTCAGTGCACTGGCCAAAGGGTGTCATTGTTTGACGGGAGGAAGCCCTGTCCGATGGTACCGAGAACTGTTTACGCTAAAGGCATTTATCAACTGAATAAAACCCATGCCCTATCAATGTTTGAGTTAAGTAAGCGCAACTGACATTCATTTTTAGTTGTTTCTGTGCCCCAGTTACTGGAAGGAACCTTCTACCTTCCTTGTACGGAATGAAGAAAGGTCCTGAGAGGCCAGTTCCTGTAAGTGGTGCGTTCCCATGGAAACTCAGACGAAGCATTGTTTCCAAAGGACAAAGAAGTTCATAGTACAGATAGCGGAACTGTAGGCCCAGTATCCATCCACTCTAGAAAAGGGATAAAAGCATTCAGATAAACAGTTCAACGACAGTACACTACATGCTCTAGGTGCGATCGAGGACAGCGTACGAAAATGTCTCTAGCTAAATAAAGATCTTTAGTTAGTTCTATTGAGCGGTCTTTTCAAAGTGGATTTGTTTTTTAATGTTCGGCCTTCTAAATACCTTTTAAGAATATTATAACACCACACGGTCTGCTGCTTTTATTTATTAGTTTTCTCCAGGTAAAATGGGATGTGCGTAATAAGGAAATAAGCATGTTTTTAAGAACCAAAATGCGCACGATGCTACTGAATGTCTGTCATACGCTATCAATTAGCAGCCACGACTAAAACCAATTTAAATATGCATTGATCGGTGCTTTGACGTTGAGGATCAGAAATTGACTAAGAAACCTTCCACTTGGTACTTTCCCGGGGTACATGGCCGTTAAATATTTTTCACTTACTCGTCTTGATGCTGCTTTTGATATGGTCTGTTTTTTATTCCAGTATTTTAGTTATAATTGCTGGATAACTTGCATAACAGTACAAAATTATTTCCTCGTCGTTCCTGTTTTAACCAGATATTACATTTTAAACTATCCATCATCAGATCTGTGTAGAAATACACGGTAGTTAGGATACAGCACAGAAAGCGCTGCGTTGCTAGGTGAAAAGCCCATTCATATCTCTTTTAAGGAGTACATATAATCAAATGCTGCTTTGATCGTCGGTCACTGATCTAATAAAATAGTACCGAAGTTCGAAATTGCATTTTCCGTTAAGGAAGATTACTGAAGTGGAGTTGTAATATCGACCATCTTGCGACATAAGTCCACGATATTTTCGGATATACCAAGGCACCGCGTTTTGAATGAAATTTTCTACGGCCGCCTGCAAATTGGCACCTGGTAAAAGCCATTCCTTTACTAATATGGATTTATTCCATTTATTTTTTTTTCCAGTCCTTTTACGTTCACATTTATTTTAGGAAAATCACATCGATGATATGTTAACTTGCACCCAGTTAACCACATAAACGAAGTATATGCAGACATAAACCCTATCTTTAAGTTTTATAAAAAGGTTTTTAATCGTCCAATGCTTTTTGATTGCGTAATTTCCATTCAAATAGCAACATGTCTGCTTTTTATTGTAAACTTCTATGAGCATTATATCGTAGCTTCTTAATGGCCTAGAGGAATGTTTACTTTTCTATACACACAAAACATACAGCATACTGATTGGAACTTATAAGGTTGCGAATCAATAAAGGATGCATA
The DNA here is from genome assembly GCA_017591395.1 of Schistocephalus solidus. NCBI lineage: Eukaryota > Metazoa > Platyhelminthes > Cestoda > Diphyllobothriidea > Diphyllobothriidae > Schistocephalus > Schistocephalus solidus. The sequence goes on along the minus strand of WEDG01000683.1, from coordinate 178,426 downwards.
ATAATTAAGAAGTCGTTTTTTACTGCTGGCGGTTATTGCTTGCAACCGAAAGGAAGTTCATTCCAAAACCGATATCCTGTTATGCCTTAATTGTCGAGGCGGTATGCTCCACAATAATAAATCTTACAGCTGCACATAAGGAATCCTTTCTTGTCAAAAAAATTCATTTGATTACGTTGGTTATCGTTTCATGATGGTCAAAAATCAAAAGATGAGCGGTAATGCATTCTTTTTAGTTAATTTATAACTGTGTGCTCTATAATTAAATGCCAAATAAATAAACTTCTTTTAGGCCTAATTGCATGCTAAGTAGTTTGATGTTTTGCTCACAGCAACCACTTCGATTTCTCTTCTCATTCTCTTTCATTTTAATTAAAGTACACTTGATGCAGAAAGATGTTTGTACACTCAATAATGAAAAAAGAATACTCAGGAGGTCAAGTCAGCTTCGGAGATATAGTTCTATCTGGCGCGCGAAATACTGGACACGTAGCCACGGAATGTTATATCGAATAGAAAAAATCACAGTGGACAGGATTGTGTGCGCAAGAAGTCATGGTTCAGATAAGGACAGATGACGATGACGATGATTTCACCTACTTTTCAAACTTAGGCTGACTCTGCGCGTTCTGTTGTGACTCCAGAAGCGGTTGGTTCATGCTGTGTTGAGATGCTGATGTAGGTTGCTGATGCTGCTGTGTGTGGCGAATCTGAGATGGCAGAAGATGCTGCAAGGCCTGTGCCGTGAAACGCCGCGGGCGAATGGTCTTGTCAAATCCTTCCGAAAGGATGGAGGATCTAGGCGGGGCGGAGTTGTGACGTATACGCCGCATCATCGCCAACGAATCGCAATTAGACACCGAGGTTCTGGCCTCCTCGAACTTTCCAAGGTCATCAAGGATGGAACAGGAGTTGCGGTTGGCCTCTGTGCTAAAAAAATCCCCATTGCGATAACCAATCCCGTCGATACGCATGCTTTCCTCTTCCTCGTCGCCCTCGTGACTGTCTCTGTCAGTGAAGTCTGACAGCAGCCTCCTCTTGCCCTTCCTGCGGATATGAAAACCCTGTCGTTGGACCATATGGCTGTTAGGATCGATATCTCGCTCGAGGGAGCTTTCTGAAGCACAGTCAATATCAGTGGAACGGCTGGGTGCATTGCACAAAAGAGAATTAGCGGAGACAGCGAGATTGCTGATGGAACTGATAAATTCTGGCGTTAGAAGATTGGACTTGGGCAGTTCGTAGGCCTTGAGGTAGCTCATTTTGCCTTAAAACTGGCAGCCCTTCTTCTCAGCCTGTGTGGATTTGTTTTTGGTCAGGTCTCCGTTAATAGTTAGACGACACGAGGCACAACAAACGGCCTTCATTCGCTCTCTCACAGTTAGGATTGCCTCGAGTGATGATTGGTCATAGCAGTGCCTGCATGGAATCGTGCAGCAGTAGGCGACCAGTGGAATGTGATTGGTCAGGTCACTTACCCAGGTGAACTGCATCGATGCATTTATCGGCAGATTACATGAACATTTTATAATCTCCTACTGCGACTCTGTTCCCTCCATAACCTTTCCGTTCGCCTGTTCCATCGTCGTGGTACTATTCATATGCGGCAAAACTGACTGAACTGCAGAAAATTCGTTCAGAGTCCGATGACTGAAGCTGAAACAGAAGCAGACATCGAGATTTTGGGCAGGACTTTTGCAATTAGAGGAAAAAAATAGAAAAAGCCAGTAGGGTTGCATATTTCTTTAATTTGCAGCATTCATAGGGTTGCCTAAAAGCGTTTTTGTCTTTTCGAAGTCTTAAAACGCATGCCTATTAATCTTTCCTTTTGGTTTGAATGCTTTTGCTGGTAGGGCAGGCCTTAACTCATCTTGTAGTCTCCTACAAATACTGGTTATCTTTATAAAATGGCAATCTAGAAACCGTTTGGTGTTTCTCAACGGGGCAAGGGAGTTTTCTAATCAGATTGCCAGCATCAGATGCCACCGTAGTGACCCGATATGGCAAAGGTGAAGTTTGAGTGTTTAATAGCTGCACTCCTTGTTAGGAGAGTTGGAACACTCACCCAAAAGCATACTTCTTTTGCTACAGAATGATTGCATCCTACCAACCTACAAACGCATCGCCGATTGGTTACAAGCTCCCCAGAACAGGTGTAATTTGATTACTGGTTTCTGGAATTTTCTCATTCAAGTAAATCCTGCTGAATAGAGATTTTTAGGTTAGCTTCGAAAACTGGTGGAATACTGGGATCCAAATTCAAGTGCTTCTCTGGAATAACCACGTTATATGCACAATCTGCCCGCACGTACATTGGGAAAGATTGGGGAACCCACTGAAGAGCCGAACGCATAACGCCTGCGTCATGTAACCCCGGAAATTGGCAAAACCCGTGTCTGAGTCTTTATCTTCAGAGTGGTGAATCACTTACCAGCTGAGGGGCGTTTAAGCGTCCTACCAGGCAGCATTTTGAAATGGACAATTATCTGTTTCTTTTCAAGGCCTATACGCATTCTTCTGCCTTCAAGAAAAAAAATAATGGTTTATAATCATCAACGAACTATCCTAATTCGTTTTTTTGAAAGACAGATAGAAGAATGCTTTGCTTTAGAAGTACAATTTCAATATTTTCAGCAAAAAATCCTCCATTCACCGCGAATAAGATTGGGCACACAAACCAACTAACACCAGAAGATCGCAAACGAATGGTCAAAGACTGCAACGATCGACAGCACGAAGAACCGTACTCGAATGAATTGCAAAATGCAGGTTGAATTGGACTTCTTTCAAAATGGTGATAGAGTAGTGTGCTTATGACCTCGTTATTGTAGTTTGCTTAAACAAAGAGGATTAAAAATAGGTAATTAACGGGCGATGGACATATGAAAACGTTTACCGGCAAAATGGTGGCTCAATTTCCAAAACCTGTCAAAGTTCATTTCACGCATAATTAATCTGGAAAAAATGCCATCCAAGAGGAGCATTCGCAGTCTTTGTGACGAAGGCCATGACAGGAATTCGCAATAACTGTAGTTGGCGCCCTTTTAATTGCAGGCTCAATAGTCTGCATTGGAACTAGTCCCGGCTTTTGAAATATTGTACTGTAGTGAGCGACATACAGTCGAAAGCAAATTTTACGGACCTTTTACCTGAGTTTGTTCACGATATTTCAGAATGTGATGAGATTTGTGGGAACAGGACGTTCTTAAGCAAACTGCTGGCAACTTTTAAGTCTCCTGCGAGATAATTCATGCGCATCTTTTCCTTGAATGAAGTTTTAAGGAGATACATTTCATCAGGAAGCAGAATTGCATACCTTCATCAAACTTTTCTTAACCCTTAGGAAGTTTCTTAAGGTTTCAGCTCATTCTTTCTCAGGTGTGCATGTTATATAAAGGCACCATGGGTCAGTGCTGGATGGTGATTGTGACATTGTTTCTATTTCATTAAATTGGTAATGTTTGTGCCCATGTTGGAAGTGCAGTGTGGTCCCCCTCGTTGAAGCAGTAAGAATGGAGTCATTTTGGCAACTGCTTATCTGATTTCGACGGATTCCTTCCAATTAGCTTGGGATTCTGTAATATTAGGGGTCGGAAGGTCCTTTAGCGGTGCATGACCTTCAGTGACGACCTTGTGGCTTCACCAGATGTTTAAGCGCTGAACAACTTGGCAATTTGATTTATTTCCAAAAATGAATTTAGGTGAAGATTGGTCAGGCTGAATTTCTAATCACCTATGCGTTTTGCCCAAACACAAACTTCTACAGATCACTAGATGCGTGCACATGGTTAAGAAATCAATTATCGATTAGGTCGAATGGAACCCTTAGAGAACATAAACAGAAACCTTTACTAACATTCTTATCCATTCGATCGCGCTATTTAGCCTCAGCTTATTGTGATGGACATATAATCACCTGTGAATAGAACGTAAATCTAAACTTGTTCTTTTAGTATTGGCAGGGGTTTTGATTCTGTTCCCTTCGCGTGACGATAATATTTAATTAATTTGAAGCAAGTTTCACTTGGATATGAGTTTAAAACAGTCATGATCAGCAGAAGGTTAGTGTTTGAATCTCCTTAATGATAACTTATAAACCGCTTTCTGTTGCTTCCCAACACTGAAGACGAATAAGGAGGGGGCAGCCTGATGAATTTGCACATAACTCTGACAGGTATTCGAACTTACGTCATGTGTAAGCAGCCTACAGGCGGGAAAAGAAACCTGAGTTAAGCAATCAGGCAGACCATGCGGTGGGTCCTAACTTTGTCCTCGTAATTCCCGATCCTTTACTTTATACACACCTTTGCAATGAGATCGGTTACGAGACCAATTCTGCCCCCCTAGGTTTGGGATTAAAATAGAGCCCATTGAACAGACGCAAAGCGTCTAGTATTTTGCAGTCCTAATGGAGTACATACGAAGGCAGGGCAGACTGAATTGACCATTTCTTGCTTCTGTGACCCTCGTCAGCCAGCCATCGGTTCTAGGTTGAGCCAGAAAACCATGTTGCGGTCGGTAAGCCTTCACGGAATGTGGTGGTACCAGCAAATGCTGTCATTTAGGTTTGATTTACTTTAACGAATTTCCTTAATTAACTGTTAGTCACTAAGGCGCGCATAACGAAGGGTCTCTCCGAAAAACATTTGATAGAAGACAACTGAAGAGGTTTTTTTCGCTGGGTGGTGACAAATCTCTAGAATCCAATCTATGACTAAGGCAACAAGAAAGCCAGAAAACCAAGATTTTTATGCTCTTCGTCAATATTTGTCGCCTCATATTTTTGTACGTAACCGATCAAAGGACTGTCGGCAGGTCATATCATCTAGAAACTATGAATGATAAGGAGGTTTAAATGACAAAACTGCTCCTTTGATCCTTTTTTCTTTTTCCGGTCAATTAACTAATTTGAAATTAAAGTGAAATTAATTCAAATTAGAAAAATTTCGCTTGAATAAGTTGTCTGGTCGAAGGTTGCCACAACATTTTTCTCGGTCTGGCGTAGGACGAATTCACTCTTCCCTCTATAAGTCTATTACATTCGAACCACCAATCAGAAGGTTGGCAGTTAACTTAGATGCAAAAAATATTCGTTTTTAAGCTACCTAACCTTCCTATCTGACCTACGCATTTAGCCGGAGCGATGGTGACGCAGCTCTACAACGTGTGCTTCACTGTTTGTTAGGTTAATTTTTTACTGTGGTGTGCGCAGAAGTTGAAACGCACTGAAAGTACACTCCTTAAATTTCCATTTGCATATGACAGCAAATTTACGCATAAAAATAATCACTATTTTAAACGCAAATTTCTTTACGTTTGAATAATCCAAAGGTGCAGGCAGCCGCAAGAAGCATGCCTCGAAAAAGGCTGCCTCTTTATTTCAGTGATAATAACGAATTGGTTTCATAAAAACAAACAATCTTTCTAATAAAACATGAAATATATGAAACAGAGCTGTAAGCTGCAAGTAGAAGTTTACTAAAGTTTACCTTTTAAGACTCTTGTTTAATGTCTGTTCAATGTTACTTGCAAGAGAATCTCCACCAAAAGCATATTATGAAATATACTCTCAAATCTGATTATCTTATTTTCGATTATTTATGAAAGCTGCCTACAAATTAGAAAGATAATAATCCTTAAATACTTAATGTATTTTGGTTCTAGTATACATGTTAGTAGGGATGACTGATTTTGTTAGCGCTGTTAAGCTTTCTTTTATTATTGCATGGTAAGAGTGATTGGCGTCGGTACGTTAAACTTTCCCTATGATCTGGGCATCATTTTGTAGTCCAAAAATAAATTGATAGAAATAAAGTGCAAAAGTAGCAAAAATCAGCTAGCAAACGTAACAAGCCTCTCTTGTACAAACAAATACAGTTGGAGACAGCGAAAGCAGACGATATTGCGAGAAAGCGAACATTTTTTGAAACGGCAGTATTTTTATTATCAAAATATTTTTTTACGATGACATCTTGAATGATTTTTTGATGTCGCGTTTTGGGATGTGTTCCTACTAATTAGAGGATGTTTCTCTAAATACTTTCTACTGATCAGTTTGCATTGCTTTTTATTATCCAAGAAAAAAGCAAGGAAACTGCCAACCGTCACACAACTTTCTGTCGAATATACCCGAATATGCCTCGTGTTATGAGATTCTGACCAGCGTTTACTCACGGATTGTCAGGAGCTGATCGTCCAGGGTAAATGGACAAATGCACCAACGCAACTTCTAATCTTGTCAATTGTACAAAATAGAAGGTGCTATCTTTGACTTCGATGGCATGGAGATTTATGGTTGGAGTGAACGTAAAGGTAACTGACAGACATATGATCAGCTAGGTGCGGCCAGACAACCATGACCGTCCTCAGCCAGCGACAGAACCGTTTTACGAGTGCGGATGCAACAGGAGATAATAAGGCAAGGAAGCATAGTGCTCGACAGCGAATGTCAATCCTAGCGAACACAATGAATTGGGTTGAAGTTGGGTAATTGTACAGGTAGGCTGGTTCTACGGTCTAATACAGTGCCAATACACTTGCAAATACCAATTTATTTGCACTGCTAACGCGGTATCGCTTTTTTTACTACGCTCCTCTGCTCTACCCCATATCCACTCTTCCCATATTGCGACTTATATAGTTTGCTCGTTAGTAGTATCATACAATCGTTCTTCATTTTATAAAGGCGTCACACAACACGTCGTTGATGAAAGTATTTGACTAGCCCAAACCCAACTGACTCGCAAAACAACAACTCGCACAGCAAATTTGCACCGTTCAGCCATTTCTTGCTATTGAAATACACTATTTAGACTGTTTCGTATGAAACATTCTTCCAGTCGACCGAATTGTCCAATCAGTATACTAAACTCCCAACGGTCTAACGAGGTTTGGTGTACCGAATAACGCCTGCCATGCCCCGATGTGGCCCCCGTGTTGGTCCAACGCATCTACCACGAGGCCGGTTTAGGGGGCACGGCTACACCCACGACAGTTCGACCGTCGTAGTCCGACGATGTCCACCGTATGCTCCATAGAAGGGTGGAGCAGGGACGGTGAATTGCGCGTGAATTAGTTTTAAGTGATAGTAGCCTTGCGCTGTAGCTACCGCACTCTCTCCTCCTCCCCCACCTGAGCCCGGTGTCAAGACAGAGTCAAGAAGACCGGATATGGGAGAGGGCGCAGGTGGCTGGCGCGGCCGGAGCCGCCTTGGGCGTGCCACCACGCCTGGCTTGGATCGCACGGAGTGGGAGTGCCATAAAGGCCACATTTAGAAGGAGCCATTGCAACCTGACTCTCAGTCCGCCAGTCAGCCACTCCACACAAAACACACATTGGGCTGACCACGCGGTCCGAGTTATCCCGTCAGTTGGTAACCTTCCAAGCCACGGCTTTTAGCGCACCGTGATAGTTTTAAGCGCGTCAGATTGTTTATAGTGAGGAATATGCGCTGAGCTGTCGACCTCACTCCCTCCCCCACCTCCACAATCAGACCACTGTCCGAGCCGGTCAGTTGTCTGATGCGGAAGTAGCGCAGCTGCTGGTGACTCGTCTACGTGTACTACGTACACGACCTGGCCCCCCAAACACAAGCACCAGGATTTCACACAACAGGGGGTTTAACGGCTTACATCTCACATGTAAGAGATAGCCAGAGGTCACGTTAAGAAGGAGCTATCGCAGCCTGACTGTCAGACCACCAGTCAGCCACTCCACACAACACACATTGGACTAACTGCGAGGTCTGAGTGTAATTGTCAGTTGGCAACCTTCCAACCGCGGCACTCAACGTTACCGCACTCTCTTCTCCTCCCCACCTGAACCCGGTCTCATGACACAGTCAAGAAGACCGGAGATGGAGTGGGCACAGGTGGCTGGCGCGGCCGGAGCCGCCCCTGGGCGTGCCACCACACCTGGCTCGGATCCCACAGAGTGGGGGTGCCATAAAGACCACATTAAGAAGGAGCCATTGCAGCCTGACTCTCAGTCCGCCAGTCAGCCACTCCACACAAAATACACATTGGACTGACCACGCGGTCCGAGTTATCCCGTCAGTTGGCAACATTCCAAGCCACGGCTTTTAGCGCACCGTGATAGTTTCAAGCGCGTCAGATTGTTTATAGTGAGGAATATGCGCTGAGCTGTCGACCTCACTCTCTCCCCAACCCCCACCATCAGACACTGTCCGAGCCGGTCAGTTGCCTGATGTGGGAGTGGGCGCATTGACTGACGGATCGGCGTAACCGTCTTCGCGCGCTACAGCACGACCTGGACGCCATAACGCACACACCAGGATTCACAAACTCAGGGGATATGGAGTAGCCATCGCCGTCTGACTCCCAGTCCACTGGTCAGCCACTCGACACACACAGCACATACACTGAGCCGACGTCGTGATCTGGTGATCTGATACAGATTAATAATTGCGGATAGTTAGCTAAGGTTTGAATTACCATGAGGACCTCAGTTAAGATAATAGAGGTTCTTATTCTCTAGAGACGCCCATTCTACGGATTCAGGCACGAGTGATCACCGGCAATGGTAGGGTCAATGTTAGCAAAGCGTGCCCGATAGGGAGATGGTGCATCTTGCATCCTGAAGCTTCCATTTACGAAGGGCGGCGAGGTCACGAGCCTGGCGCACCCCACGCATTCTTTCGACACGTGGAGAACTATGTCTGTCCGAAAATGTGTGCGGTTGTGTTGAAGTACTTCATAGTGAGTGACTGAGCCGTAATGTGAGCATAGTAGCAATGCTTACAAAGACCAGGGCGATTGGAATGGCCTTTTCTGATTCATTGACTGGCATTAGCTAGTCCTACCAAACCACAGGTGGTGCCCCAACTGACCTTCAAACCCGCGACCTGTTGACCGGACGTTAAACGCTCTAATCCTTGAACCACGGGTTAGTGGTCTTGCCGGCTTAGATCGACAGAATGGGAAGAGTGTGTTCCTTTAGCGATCGATGACCATTCATCGATGAATGCCAGCATAGTTTGAAAAGGCCGCACCTAAATGGACTGAAGGGTTTCAAACAAGATTGTTTCCTCTACTAATATTGTTTCTGCCATTTGCATACTGATTTTAAAAAATCATTTTACCCTAAGAGGATCGAACAGTGCAACCACCATCAACCGACTGTTTTCAGATATTCAAGTGCCTCCCTTTAAACTATTTTAAAACGTAACTTAAATTTACGCAATGGTATGCACAGAACAGCTGAGGGATGATCGAGCTTGTCAGGTTTTAAGAAAACATTTGAAAGCTTGCTTAGTTTTTTTGACTGGGAATGTCTATTTATCAGTACTTGAACGCGAAACCAAAATTTCGGGCATGGTGGACATAAGCATACATCGCGAAGTTGAACCAAATTTGAGAGGTCAAAATATCTCGGTATCTCAACCGGACACATAAGTAGGCATCGTTCTAATAAGCCGGTTTTACTACGTAATGAGACTGGAGTACATACCGTTACATCAGAAAAATTCATGAACTTAGAAAAAAAAGCTTGCATGGATGAAGTAGAAGCGAACCTGGCCGACCATCCACGCAGGGAGTTTATAAGCGACCATGACCTTGACCAAATTCAACCTGTCGGCGCACATATCCTTCGACCGTATGGTTTAATGAAGATCGATATGAACATCCTGTAAATTCCTGCGATGTTGGGCATGCAATACTTTCAGTATCATACCATATTAATGCGATTATTAGGAAACTCCAGCTCGTACAGCATCCGCTAGCATTACATACCTATCGAGATACCTTTGAATTCATGGACGACGTCAAAGACCTGAAACTTCAGGGAATGATAATGTGCTCGCTAGACATTTTATCATTTTGTACGACTATATCGGTTACTGATATTGGACTATATCTACGAATTCCTATTGTTCAATCAATAGGAAATGGGAATTACGACGAGCACACTCAGCTAATTACTTCAACTGCGCAAACTAAATGTCAGCTCCCTTTTGACAAGATGACGTTTCTGACATGGATGACGTTGCTATGGTCTCGCATTTTGGACAGCTCTTTGCAAATGCTTCCATGCGCAAGCTGAAGAAAATAAACTAAGTGAGCAGCTCGATAAGTTGGGACATTTCACTTGCTACTTTTATGATATCTTTGCATACCAACTGTAGACTTGACTTAAGCTACTCTCTTAAATGCTGTGCATCAGGCACACCCATCAAGGAATTGTGAAGGAGCGTCTATCGAAAGAAAACATGGTCTTGACAATATACGAACTTAGGCAGTTTTGTAGCTCTCAAACCAAAACGTGAGCTTGTCCGTTCATCAGCATGATGGGCTGGAAAATGTTTTCGGCGGAACTTAGAAAGATCCATGGCCTAGTGTCCCAGAGAATGAGTATGAGAAAAAGATTTATTACAAAGGAAATTGTTGACTACTCAGTAAAAACCACCAACCTGAGTGGGGAAGAATAAACTCTGTTCGTCGCTTTTCAAGGAGACGTGACAAGTGAACTACTAACGAGATGCACATATCAAGCTGCCTCACGAACCAACACCGCCAACCGTAATTTACGCAAATTTAAGAATATGTTGTCGTAGCCAACCACTATAATATGCATTTACGCCTTTACTTACTCCTTCAGAGCAGGTTATATCGGCCGCGCGATTCGGTGTGATGCCAAAGGTGAGGAGAAACCCCCAGCCGGGTTGGGAAAAGGAAATATTTGGAGTCTAAACAGCGCCATTTGGCAAATGTCGTTGACGTCGGATGCCCAGGAAGTTTTTCAAGCGATTTATAAAGTTTTACTGAATTACCTTAAACCACTGGACAGCGCCTATTGGCAACTGCAGAAGTGACTGCTATCAAGCTATGGAAGACGGTGTTGAGCGCGTAGAAGAATCTCCTACGAGATTCACGCTCACTGTGGTCATAGTTTGATTAAATGTAACAACTTTCCACGTCATCCCGCTCTCCAATCCCTTCAGCAAATTGAATCTTCCTAACCCTCGCTGCCTCTTACTACACCCCAGAATATTCGCCCGCTCCACATGCATGTTAAGACGAACTTAAATCGATTTATTTTATAACTCGTACGTTCTTCCTATACTGATAAAGTCCTTTGTGGAGAAATTTTTGGAAGCAAACGTATGCTAGCCAACAATGCTTAAATTTTTCTAGCATTAAAAATTCACATAAAAATTCCTTTCCCAAGATGTCATCGAATGTGAGAATCATATCATGGTTTCAACAGTTCCTGAGTCAGATGTGTTTGGCTACGCTTTTTCATTGTGATGACTGTGCACTTTTCGAAACAACTCCTATTGGCAGCATGTATCCATTCCGTGTAAAGTCCTTAACTGTGTGTTTTAACTATAAATATTGTCTAGGATAGCTTACAAAACCCGATAAAAGTTGGCATAATCCCAGTTTAGCGCTTACACTGTAACGTACTAGTCTTTTCGGAAGTATTTTTCAGTTAATGTTATTAATCGATTTGGCGAATTTTCGTACATGAAGCGGTAACGGTAGGTTTTGTGCAAAAAAAGAAATCCGAAAACGTTAGGCTCGTGTTTTACTTGAGGCTTGACGATAGAAAATTATGCACTTGTATCGCGATTTTTTCACGCCAGAACAATTACCCTTTTTACACCTATGTCAAATGACCAGGAATCTGTCGAAGCCAGCGCGGTTGAAACCGGTAAAGCAGTCACCTCGGGGTTTTCAAGACGCTATCCTCAATGGCTATCTTATTCTTGGAGTCTTTACAAAATATTCGCACTACCAACTTCTTAAATTCAAAGAGCAGAAAGGACAACCCATGCATACATCTTATATTACCAGCTGTAAAGCCCCACCTGTAACACACCTATTACCACCGGTCCCCGTATTATACGAGCTTGAGTTTCTGGCATCCATGCTGCTTCAAATAACCTACCGTTACCCATGCAGCAACTTAAGGAGGATTTTGAGAAGGGATGGTTAATAACGTTCTTTTATGCCAAATGTATCAAAAAGCACGTCTATGAAAAAAATAATTATTTTAGTCTATTTATTTGTGTATTTTTAAGAAGCAACTTTTTTTCATTCTCGCGTCCCTAATATTTCTGCACAATGGGCTTTTTTCTAAAAGAAAATCATTTCTTTCTCTGCGTTCATTTTAAGAAGCTCCATGGGCGTAACCCATGTTGAAACATTTTAGGCATGATATCTTAACAAGTTCGATTGCGTGTGAGTAACCAGAGAATTTGCAAAATGTCAACCTATCGAAAGAAAATTGTCCCCTACGCGCGTACTGTTTATTTGCTGCTGTATTTTCACACATTTATTTTTCCACCTCGAGATAAATATTTCTGACAAAATCGACCTTTTTACGACATATTTGGCCGACGTGCTGGAGCTTGTCGGACTAGCGTGCGCTGCAGAAAGGCAAAGCAGTCCTAGGTACGAGGGCGGTAACTGTCCAGGAAGCTCGTAGTCATTACCCATATGCCGATAATGGGATATGGGAACAGGAAAAGGCGGGGAAATTGCGGTCAGAGTTAAGGATACGGGTAGGGCTAATATTCTGATCAGAGTTAAGGTTAAAGTTTTGGTAAGGTTAGTAGGCGAGAATATGTAACCTTGCTGGGCACAAATGTGCCATTATTCCGTTGAAGATGTGCTTATTCCACTTTACAGTGGGGCCATCTTAGAGATTCCAGTAAAATTATTTGGTTATTTAGTGGAAGAAATTGTTTATTAACAGTGCACCTTGGAACCCACAGTTTTTCTCATTCTCTTTAAAATGGAGACGATTAAGTAGGCTGTACCACTGAGCGCGGCGCGGTACCTTAATGTGATTCGTATACAACGGTTTCTACGAAAGCCATGTGGGAAGAGTTAATTACTGCTTGCGTGGTAATTCTCGTTCTCCTTTCAGCGTTGGTTGTTATAAAGAAAGTAGAAAAAAATTCTGAAGTCCTCTGGCAAAAAAGCGTTTGCACAAGCAGAGTGAAACGTGTATTTTTAATTTGAAACGTAACAAATGTGTTTAAATGCATTCACCGCTTAATAGTTCCTTACTGCACATGTTCTCTCAAAGTGATAGTGTTCTGTTTGAGGTGACATCCGGTTGCCGGCATGTGCGCTCCAGTCACTATCAAAAAACCACTTCAGTAACTAATGATCCTAAGATCAGAAAGTTAGGGTATACAAATCAATTGTATAAGTATAACAACCATCCATGCAATAAACATTTATTAAAGTGCTAATCAACTGCGGATGGTCATTTATAAAACCATGTTTTATGTGAGAAATATAAATTTGGTGTTGTAAAGAAGTTGAATCGCAGGATAGACCCTAATGCATTCTTTTGCTGGATTCAACATTCGAATATGAAGGGCATAACACCACTCACATAAAGTTGCGCGCAGCGATTCAGGTTAACATTATTCAAATTTCGAAATAATTTAAGCTTCCTTATAGAGCCCTTAAAACGTTCCCGCAGAATTTAACTGTCTACATTAATTGCTAAACTAACGTCTCTTTAAGACTCCTATTTTATGAGTTGCAGAACAAGGATTGTGTTTTATACCTATTTTGCCTACGCATTGGGGATTTTACAGTCTCTCGATTGATCTAAACCTCACTTTGTTTTGCCACATCTGATTTTAGTTTTGCTTCCGACATCAGAAATCTGCTCATCCAAACTTGTTTGCATACTAATAAAGTACTGGACATTTACCTGAAAACGGGTAATTATTATGGCTTTTGCCAGAGGCTCCAAAATGCAGGTTAACTAAACAGCCAAATTTGACTCGGCCAAAACATAATAACCCAATAAGTTGACTTTTATTTTTAAAAAAATAAGTGAATGGTAATCCTGCAGTTGGCACAGTCATGTGCTAACGGCGGCTGTCTAAATTCAGGTCAGATTTTCTTCGTCTGGCGTATTCATTTCCTCTTATGTTATTTGTAGGAAGCAAGGTATTTTTTGCTTTTTTTGAATGATGTGGCATAGGTCATAAACCGAGATACCACAAATTAAGATTATCCATCTTATGTACCTAGAACATTGCACATTTTACGTTTTATCTTACCCATTCCGAAAATGTTCTTTTTGCAGGCAGTGTTTTTATTTTATTTTAAAACGCAAAATGTCTATAAATTTAAGAAGAAAGGTACGGTACGGTTCATATGTAAATAAGTGATCCTGATTTAGTTTTTGAAACTAAAATCAGAAGGTTTATTCAACAAATATGTTTGTCTGCGCTTGACAAATTGATGTTGAGTCCGGTCAACACCAAGAAAATGACGTTGCAATCAAACATGTTACTTTTAGAAAGAGCAGACGTATTATCAATTTTAAATGTCTGGTTTGCAAGTCCGTTTGTTTTCGTTCCTGCAATGAAAACTAAAGGCTGTCCTTGGTTAAGCGTGATGATCTTGACCCGAGTTAAAGGAATGTATTATGAATAACTGTCAAACTTACAATCATCTTATGGTCCTAAAAAATAAAAAAGTGAGAATTTTTTTGATTTGCCTCGTTTCCGCAAACACGTAATTCGGAAACAGAACTCTCAAGACTTTCTCATTTTGAAAAATATGACCAGTCTCCTGTACGTTCATAGTCCTAGAACGGAGCGTAAAAGAAATCGTCGATAGTGAAAAATATGCACTTACATTGGTGACACAAACGTATCCGTATTTTTCAGGAAAGTATAGAAAACCAGCCGAAGGTGCCACATTTATTTTGACTTTTCCAGCAAAATTAAAAACTAAAAGAAGGTAAATAGCCCTCAGCAGAATGCTGTTGTTAAGTACTTTTTAAATGGATAACTTAATAGAGAAACTTGTCTTTTTACTCGTAAGTATATTTGTCATGGACCTTTGTTGCAGACGTTCATTGTTTTCGGCACGGCGATTTCGTATGTAGTTGAATCTTAAAATGTGACCATGACGGCCTTTGGAACGCCGACGAACACACGGCATTAAATACTTCGATAATTTCTTACTTGGCTTATTTTATTCGTATGGGTTTGACAAATAAATTGCACATTACTTATCATTAAGAACAGGCGATTGAAAGAACGGAAAACCGCAGTGTCGAATTAAAATTCAAGGACAGTCTGAAACTCACGGTAGTTCACTGTCAGCAAACACCACGCATAAATTTTACGGAGGCAAGATTTTTTACTGTAGACACAATTATTTGCTTATGACTACCTCTGCCAATTAAATGCGAATTTAGATGTCATTAACCGGCCTGTCAGACTGGGCTCTTGTGGAAACCTCTGTTTCTTTGAAATCTTCGTCAGGCCAACTAATTACATATCGGTCAGTACCAAAATGGCCAATGATATCGATTTCTAGCAATCAAAGTTTGCAACACATGATTGGACATAACAGAGAGAGAGAGAGATACGCCTTGTTTTAAAAGAATCGTTTCACCATTTTCAGGAAAAGGACCTCCAATCACGGTGGATAAACATTCGTACGTAAAATTTATAACACTGGAAAATAAAAAACGATACTTAGTGATCGAATGCTGTAAACCTCGGCATGGTGAATAGTCATCTGTAAACGAGTCACACAATTTGCTGCAGACTTTCGTCCTTCGAAACGTTGCTGACGTCATTTGGAACTGACATCATTATAGTAGTTTCTTCGTGGGTGCGTTCGCATCGGTTTCCAATTGTTTAAGTATTTTTTGTGAAGGTATATTTTTTTGTAAGGTCACATATTATATATGCGCACAGCTAGCAGGTATGGCTGCGCAAACCTATATGTACATCAGCAGGTTTGACTTTGACCGTCAATGCTCTCAATTTTGTCTGATTGGCAAAGTCTCATTTAATGAATGCTCGTTTTCCTGAGGTCAGGACCAATAAAATTAGCCAGTTTTGTATCAAATATAACTGATTTCCACAGCGTGGAGCCGTTGTCGAAAACACTCCCATTTAAATAGAAGTCCTAAAAGGTGATGTTCAATCTCCGACCGATGTCCAAATATACGTTCACTGCGTCCTAAACATAACATTTTATTGACACTGTCCGTTCTTTTTTGTGATTGGCAATCTTGACCGCATGATTTGTAATGTTCTGTAGTGCCAATTGCAAGTGGTAAATGGCCTTCGAGTTCCCCTAGATTGTCTGTTTCCTCCTCTGAATGTACAACGTACTAATTCCTAATAAGTCAAATATGCGGGTAAGTAAAACAAATTGTTCGGTTGTCGGGGTCGGGGGAGGGGATAAAACAAAATTGCGGTCCGTTTTCTGATTATGGTCAGAGGAATGGTGGCCGCCGGAACAGGTAATTAGATGCGGTCCTGTGCGCTCAAAAGAACTTTATACAGGCACCGCAATTACCGTGGCCGAAAGCCACCAATTTAGCTGCCCGCATCTAATTACCTGTCCCGGCGGCCACCATTCCTCTGACCATAATCAGAAAACGGACCGCAATTTTGTTTTATTCCCCTCCCCCTTACCCTGACAACCGTACAATTTGTTTTACTTACCCGCATATTTGACTTATTGACACAGTGATATAAATGTAAAGGCCTGATGAGAATTTATCGAAAGCTAACGTATGCTCGCCAAATTGTCTTTTTAATTTTTCAATGGGAATTTTCGCTACTCTAATTCCTAATAGTTTATACAAATATTCTGAACCCTAAGCGGTCATAAGAGGCCTCCAGCTCAACTTCAGAAAACTTCATTTTATTCCCAAAGGAAAAGTTTGAGGCGAGACAAAGATTCACGAAGTTCTGCTCAAAAATTGTAAAACCCTGAGACGTTTTATGCAGCAAGCGACTCGTGAGTCATATAGACTTAATGCTAAATTAAATGAAGGAAAATGGCATCAGATGGGTTTGCTCAGATTTAAAGGACGAAATTGGCGTTTCACACGAAACAATGCAGATTTTTCCGTATTAAATAAGTGGAAAATGCATGACCACTGAGTACCTCATTACCTTATATAACATCAAATGAAGAGATGTTTGAAGTTGTCCTTTTCGATTCTTTTATAAACTACTAAATACTCTTCACTAACACAAATAGTTCAGAAGCAATATAATGATTTTTCGCAATAAATTAAAAAGATGAACTCCTCTGATCCATACTGAACTCAGATTTCTACTTCAAAACATAGTCACTGTGGTAGTTTGTTATTTTTGTCAGAAATTTGCCACACTTAAAGGAAATTTAATGAGAGAACGGTGCAAGCACACTAACAGGCAACTTGTATAATTTGCATGGATTAAATTAAAATGATCAATGCAACGACCGGGACTGGCAATATCCATCGTCTGCCCCGCAACGCTGAGCAGCAACGTACGTGGGCATTACCCCTTGGGGATAAGGTTGTGCGTGGCACGCGTAGAGGTGATGTTTAGCTTTGTTTCCCGCTACGCCTCTGCCCAACTGTCGCCTAATCCTTGTGCTGCCATCAGGAAAGAAGCTGATGGGAGGAGAACCAGGGAGATATATGCCACGCCAGCCAAGATAACCATAAACTAATTAATGCGCAAGTCACAGTCCTTTGCTCACGCCATGGGTTGCACGGTCGATGTCATCACTGGTTACTTTTTAACTATGGATTTTTGAATCAATCAAATATAGCTGTGTAGCATCACTGGGCATGCGTGTTCTGCCCCTACCTTTCTGTTCTTCATTTCTAGAAATTCTAACGCTACGCAACGAGACAGTGCTCTCTCTCTCCTACGTTCGCTGCTTTGGATGATTTATTCGAATTTAGTTCCTCTTAAAAAGTAAACGATGTTATGTGCATGCAAAGGTATTTAGACTGAAATGGATTTTAGGCTTAACCCATTTGTTGGACACCAGCTACATTGCGTAACCAGCATGAGTGTTTATGGTCCTCGTTGGTTCAGGGGCCGCAGATTTCCAGTGGTACTTAGAGTCAGCAATAATGGAACGGAAGTAGTCAGAACGGTTCAAGTTATTAAATCCTCCGATCACACCGATAATACTCTTAAATCGAATCGACACCAAATAATTCCTTCATTCTCTCCCACCCCACTCTAGCTTGATCGACTTTTACATTTACCTTCTGTGCCCCTGATAAATATCATCTAATGATGCTGTCAGCAATGCGCTGAATTTCGTATCTTAGTCGATGACATCAATATGTTTCATTTGCACGTTAGCAACTTTCGAATGGTTCCATTACTTTTGCTTTGTAGTATGCAAACTCTTTTGATATTTCTGATATAAATTTATTTGCTAAGAATGACCGAAACTTGCTGATAGAAGCAAACAGGTGAGTCGCTAATGGTCATGATTCCATCACCGTTGTCGATTACTGGCGTGATGATGACTCGGCAATGTGGCTCGCTGTCACCACGACCGCTGGTTACCTGTATCCTCCCCGCGCGGCCAGCAATTTTTCCTTGGCTAAATCGCAACACAGAATATGGAGCCGTGAGGTCATTGCGCTTATAAATCGACTGCGGGCCGGAGAACCAAGATTTTAGCAGTTCATGGCTCACCTCTGGCGGGAATTCCGGCGTCATCAAATTTGGAGGTTTGGTCGGGTCCCGTCCTGAGAATGAGTGAGGAGGAAATACAAAACCAAAGGCCAGGTCTTAGCCTGAATTATGAAAAGTCTACTGAGTATAAACAGGAGTGAATAAACGCACTTCCGGTTTTTTAATAGGAAGGCTTTCTGGAAGCAGCAATAACGCTGGGTTCGTTTTTTATCAGTCGGATCGCTCCATTCCGCGCATCAGCCCGCTTTTGGGAAAGACGACATTGACAATGTCGGCAAACGTTCTCGGGCGTGTTAACCAATTAAATTGCAGCATTGCCTACGCAAGGGTTTGAGAAGGGATGAAAGTTCAATAGGTTAGTTGAGTGAGTTTTTCTCACATCTCCAGGCTTCAGTCGTTTCGCAACAAGATATAAAACGGTCATGCTGCTGAAGAGGATTTTACTACTCATGCTTCTCATGACACGATTGCCAATGGTAACTTCAAGGCGTTGTGTAATTGAGACAACCAGTTACCTGGCAAAATGTGAGCCTTCTTTTTAACGATTTGCAATATTGCCTAAAATTTCACGGTTCTTATTGATTCCTCTGCATGACTGCTCCACAGTAGTACATAAATTTGCATAATTTTTTAAAGGAAACCTCAAGCATATAATGTTTCTCCTTCCTATGCTCGCACAGGTTCTGGATCATTTCAAGAGCATTTAAACACAGCTTCCCTGGCTTGCCACCAGAAAAGCCTGACTTTAAGTGTTTTGGATTGGTTTCGGGCTTACAGTTCTCAAAAGTTTGCCAGAACACTTTGTCTGACGAGCAGGCCAGTGAGTGACACCTGCTATTTCACTTCATCCTCAATTAAATGCAGATTTCGGAATACTGAGATAAGTTCTTCCTATCCAGAGCAGGGACGTTTGGTTTAGTTAACGATTTCCCGCTTTAATACACGAGGCCAGGCGAAGGCCGCCATCATATATTCGTGAACACAAATCGTTGCGTTAACTTGACTAACTATAACCATAGCTTCAACACTGGTGCTGATGGCGCTGTACACGATAAGTTTGCCAATGTTTCTGATGATGTTCACGTCGTGCTCCAGAGTAGGGTATCCGCAGGGCTGGTGACCTACACGTTACTCAGTTTGCAGTGAGAATGCACCTGCGCTTCGTTGACCACACTATCGCGACCCTCGCCCCACTGCACCCGGTGTTATGACTGAGGCAAGAAGACCGAAGGCGTAATGGGATGCAGATTTCGTGCGCGACGCGAAACTGCACCTAGGCATGCCAGTACACCACCATGTGTGAAATTTGTCCTGGTTGCGCATCTGCAATAACGCCTCCTGTGCCCTGACATGATACCCACTTGCGGGTCCGGCACGTTTACCGCATGATTCATTCTAAGGGCAGTACTTGGTACACAAACACACAGCAGTCGTGCGCTCACACAATCCTTCACTCTCACCTCCAGGCCTATTTCATTGGTTTTTTATTGGTCGAATTGTCTCAGAAGTATCGCTTGCTCTGCGACTGGTGACACTATATGGGGGTGGAGTGGATGGATCCCGGTTAGATATCACGTGTCTTCTGCTTTCCAAAAGTGCATTAGGCTAGATTATTCGTCTTTATGCGTGAGGAATTTGCACACAGCAAGGCATGTCAGTAATATATGGGGGCAAAAGGAGTCTGAGAGCCGATTAAGTCACTGATAAAGTATTTTGGGTGAGAAGGAAATAACCTCTTTGGCGCGTCCCAAAATATGCAGCGTTGATGAACCAGATAACAGGTCCTGACTTGTACTGAAAACATGGGCGGCGTGTCTGCGTACCACCGCATTCTTTTTGGTGTCAAAAGCTGGTCTGGTGGACGAAGCAGGTGGTATCTGCATCATCACCCCGAGTGCAATTCAGAATCGGGAGGTTCGTTCTTCATATCCACTTAATGGGTATGACGGCATAAGGTGCATTGACCACGCACGACACTCAGAGTTAAAACTAGGAATACTGAAAGGTGCTGTTGATGATAGCAATCGGAGGACTTGGAAACTAGCAGTCTGCACCAACGCGTCCTGTAACTGCGATGTTTTATGTCAGAGCACTACCAAACATCACTAGCAGAACGACTGACATGGACGTAAATGAAACATTCTTGTCACTTGGTTTTATGTGTTGACTTGGTTGGCTTTAATTTGCAGGTTAAATCCTTTTGAGAACTTGTAAGTCAAAGCAATTTAAAGTTTTACGTTGTTAAGTAAAAATAAAATGTTCATGTAAAAATTCACCTTGTTGTAATAAAATTGGTAAAGATATATTTGCCCGATCTGCAACAACAAGGACTGACCAATGAGAAAACCTGTTGTTTCTAAGTAGCTGCTAACTGTGCTTATAGGCTGTGTTAGCTGTTTTTTGTGCGCGTATAATTTTGTGTCCAAAGACATCGACCCTGAGAAAGGCTTCCGCTCTAAATGTACTGAACCAAAATGAGTGCCATATTCGGTCACGGCACACATCAGACTGTTTGCACAAAGTCCGCACGAGACCAAATGTGTTGACATGCCGGTGCGAGACAGCACGACTTAGACGAATGCCTTCGCACTGTATCAGACATTGCGTCTATGTTATCAACTTTTCCTTGGAAATCTCGGACAGGTGATTGGTAAATGAAAATGAAATAGAAAATGGTGTAAACGCTGTGGAGTACTTTCCTGCAACACATCAGTGCATTCCTCACTAAAATGAATCTGCTCGGTTGGAATATACCGCGACTCGCTAACTCTCGTGGCTTCGAAGTCTTCTGACTGATGGAATAGCTCTGCCCTATCGGGAGTCCTTTTTGAGGGACTGAAACACAGAATCTGGTTGTACTGACCCCTCCGTAATGCTTCTCATATGGCAAACCTCCGTGTGTGAGGTTTAAGTTGCACTTAAATAAGTTTTATATATTTTGTGGGGAGCAGATCGTGTGTGGCATGCGTAGATGGCCTGTGTAACATGCTCACGCATTAAGCCCCACCCATTCACGCGTCTCTCGTCACAGTGTTGACGTAAGAGCAACGTAATTCTCCAGCAATTCGCCGTTCTCTGTGTGTGGCATGCAGTGGTCTTCGTCACTCCAGAGGCAAGTGATAAGCAAGGGTCTGGAAGGTTAATAATAGGGGTTATGGACTGAAGCTGTTATCTCTTCCATTTGGGGTAGCAGACCTCTGCAGGATTGGGACAATAAGTAGAAATATGCGCATTCATAAATGAACGCTCACCGCTGGCTAACGGTCCTTCTCGTTCCGCTCTGTCTTGGGGTTTACACTTGAGCCAAACCAGCACTCGTACAGTGGCTAGTAGTGGTCATAAAAGCAGAATAACAGTGCCAGCAAAAACAAGGGAAACTGGAATTGCCATTTTGTGCCTCATAAGCCATCATCAGCCAATCATACCCACCCCGGTTGGTGCCCCCCCCCGAGGCTTGAACCCGCAAACTCAGAAGAAGGTTCTATCATTGTCACATGGTGTTTCAGATTCTCTCTGGAACCCGTAATCAGAGACAGTGGCGGAAAGGTTGATGGATGCACAAGGTGAGCAGTATTTATGTACGTAGTGACCACGCAATCACATGGGTACTGCAATTGGCAACTATTGCGATCACCGCTGGGGGTCGTAGATGATGTGATGATAGCTTGGCCGTCCACGTCCGAGTGGTTAATAGCCATGATTTCATCATCCATGCTGGATGCCGTCACCCACTTCCACCCTGATGTGACACATATTCCCTGCCGATGCCGATGCCTCAAAACATTGAACATCTTGAAGTAGAGGCAGACGAAGTGACAGTATTATTCGAGGTGATCTCGTTATTAACCTCCCTCAAACCCGCACTAACAATCTAAACTAGCGACGACTTTCTGCAGGAAAAATATGTATCTGGCCCAGAATTACGGGGGGGGGGTGAAGAGATGAAGACCAACCACTTGAGCCTCTGCAAGACTGCTTCTGCAATCTGTCCGGACAGAGATGAGCCTATTGGTGTCCCCTTCTTTTGTTCGTAAACCTGACCGTTGAAATTTAAAAAAATTTTAAGACACAATCCCAGGAGCTCGATGTTGTGCACTCGTTTGAGCTGTTGGTCGGTTTCATCGTATGTTTCTCGGAGGAGACCATAAATAATGTGAAGAGCCAGATCGGGTGGAATAGAGGTGAACAACCAGATCATGTCAAACGACACCGTCACCTCGTCTGCCTCCACTTCCAGGTGTTGGATGTGAGAGAAATACACTTCAGCAGACATTACGGTCGACTCTGAATCCTTTGTAAGGAAACACAGTCACTGGTAGAGCCACTTTGACAACCCAAAAGTTGGGGTGCCGGGTACAGATACCGTGGTCCGCAATTGCACTTCTGGTTTGTGCACCTTTAGTTGACCGTAGAAGCGCGCCATCGAATCATCAGTGACATTTGCAGCCAGCGCTTCCTTTCTCGTAAGGGCTCCTGTCTTCCTCAACTTGTCTATCGTCTTTTTAATGGTATTTTCGAGCTGTTTGAACTCGCTGGCACTCGATAACACATAAGACTCCTTGCCCATCAATAGATTTTCCAGCTTCTTGCAGTACTCGGTCTTATCCATAACGACCGTCGAGCGCCCCTTGTCAGCAGGCAGGGTGACGATATCCTTCATCTTCCGTATTCTCAGAAGTTCTCGGGCTTCTAATCCTGAAGTGGTTAACTGACGTTTGAGCTGGAAGAGTAAAGACGAAACTTGTTGCTGCATGGCATTTCTGCACTCCTCATCTGCCTCGCATTTCTGATGGGCCGATTCGAATGCTGCAATGAAGACTTCTGTGCGAGCATCACTTGTATTGAAATTTGCGTCGTAGGAAAGAACCGAAAGCTGTGGCTGGGTGAGACAATGTGAGGGCAGGTTGTGACCCAGGTTTCCGTCAGTGGTGGGGTGTTTTGGTGGACTTTTTCTTAAAACTCTCCAGTAGATTGGCGTCGTGTAACTTTCGATAATGCTGAGGACTTCCAAGAATGGCCGCTTCGAGAGTTGACAACTCATTCGCCGTTAAGGTTGACTGACAAGCTACCAAGTGTTGTTCTATTGTGCGGTGGTATTTGTGACTACGTGCGTGGCAATCTTGTATCAGGACTCTAAACATTCGCTTCTTGAAGCCTCTCATCGTCCCTTGGCATAGGTTAGTGTTAACAGGCGGTCTATACCTAAGACATTTAGGCAAGACGCATTCGTCAAGACACCGGTGTAAGAATTTCAGCTGAGTGTATGTTGATGACTCTCGCTTCAATAAAGCCTTTCATCTGCGTGCTGAGCGGAGGGCTGCATGCCCATGGCATAAATAAATATGCGTGAAGATTCCAGCGCGTTCAATCACTCTGCATACCATTTTTGAAGCCAACGATTTTAGAAGCCCTAGGCAGCCTAACCTTGGCCGTGTGCCACGAATCTTACCAAGAACCTTCAAACTATTTCATACTAGCGCTGCTGAACCTCCCTTTCAATAAGTTGTTTTTGTATAATGGCCAATTGTTATATAAAAAGAACCTGTTACTTTTTACGTTGGCGGGCACTTCTTTTGAGAAGTTTCGGGCTGCGAGGGTGGCAGAATTTAGGGAAATCGTGTACGTAAATGAACCCTGCGTTTGATTGTCAAATGTCATTGCATACTACTTAAAACCCTTTAAGTGGAAATGCTCCAGTTTGCTATGCCAAAAGCTGTGGTTACTTGCCAGGATTTAGGCATTTGAGCATAACAATGTGGCAGAAGTGATGTATTTCAGTAGCCATTAGCAAAGTGACACGAGGCTGCTTACTGTTCCATTTTCTTGCAGAATTCTGTTTTTTTCTGATATATTGACAGGATCTTTTGGTACAGAGAAAGAAAGATTGCCATAGCACATAAAAGATCTTTGAACGTTCTACCACCATGCCTTACTCGTCTTTGGTCGGTGCCCACACAGGGGCCAGATAAGGGCACGGCAGGCGTTGTTCGGCTTTTGCTCCCATAACAAATGCTGAACCTGGGGGCGTTATGGTACGTATAGGTGCAGGCTCACGCTCTATCATTCACTTTGGCCATTTATGGTGCTCACACTCCATGGGATCTGATGCACGCGTGGCAGCATGGACAGGAACGTGTCCTTTCACTCATACGGCGCATACGGTGGATATCGTCGGACTACGAGGATCAAACTGTCAGGTTAGTACCTATTCTACTGCATCTGCTAGGGAAGCTCTTATGTGAGCGAAATGCTTCCATCGGTTACTTTGACTTTTTATTTTAACTGTTTGAAAAGCAATAGGTGTTCTCGAGGACTTTTTAAATAGGGCGCTTATTAAAGGAAGCATTTCATTTCCTAAAAACCCATCCGGCATATGCCTTCGTTTTGAACCTCCATCGTCTTCAGCTATTATTTTTACTATTTGACCTAGTCTACAAATATGATCCTTACCGTAATCTAAATCACAAAGGATGTCAGAGGATTTATTTAATGAGTGAACACTTTCAATAAATGTTTTATGTTGAGGCTTTGGCAAACAATAACAATTGAGTCATATTTTGATCGATCGATTGAACGCACTGGAGAGCGCAAAGCTTTCCTGGCATTTAAGCAGACACCGCAGTTGGCACAATGCACGTGGTACTTTCGATAAATGCTCCTGACATGCACATAAATTGTACTTTTATGGTGAAAGCCACCTATGCTATTTCAATTTCTTAGTCCCTGGTCAGGTTTCTGACAGTAGACCATATGGTACTTGCCCTTCATTATCTTCTCTAGCTGTGAAGTTTTGCCTCTTTCAATCGTATTCGGGTTAATGCCAAAACTAAATAATCACATCGAATTCTCGTAGCATCCTTGCGCAGTATATGATCGAAAAGCAAGCATGTGATTGGTGGTTTTGCCACATATCCCACTAATTGCCGCAGGATATTTACACTGAGTATTCGGTTAGAGAGATATTTTTAACTGTTAATGTGCTTATGCCATTTCATTTTCTCGGCTGTTTTTTTGGTGCTTCTAAGCATAAATTTTCCTCAAGGAATACGAGTTTACATGCTTTAACCATTTCCACTTATATGAAAAGAAAGACTTGATCATTTTAACAAGCATTTCATTCGCCCCACGTTTTCGTTTAACTGAATGTATTTTATACCTTAATGACAGTTTCTGACGGCGTATTTTGTACCGTTTTCCGAATGCTTGGAGATTTTTGTCGGGTTGAGCATGTAACAGGACTTTTCGTTACCAGAGCAACCAGGCTGCTAACGGCCATGACGTACGACCGGTACAACTTATAACTTACGTTCTAAAATAACGACTCAAGTGTTATGCATTAGTAAATTAGAATAAGGTTATCGACAAAGACAAGATCGATGGTGATTTCCACTTGTCGATAATAAGGCGTCATCAGTCATCCGTAACTAACCCCAATTTTGCAATCCCTATGGCTCAAACCCGCGGCTTAATTGTAAGAAGTCCGGTACCCCAACCACCGAGCCACGGGTTCGTTGTCCAGTTTGGTTTGATTTGGGTATATTAACAATTCTAAATGCGGAATGGAACCTCCTCGTCTCACTGCGCCTTTGGACTCGATACAAAGCCTCGTAGGCAGTCGCCCAGCGGCTAGTTATATAAACCGAATTGCAATTTCTGGATGAAAAGCCATCATCAGCCAGCCATTTTCAACCGCAGGTTTGTACACCCTGAGGATTGAACTCACGTTTTAGTGATTTGAAGTCAAACGCTCCAACAATGAGGTTCGAAATGGCGTTAGGTTTGGCTTGTTGATCCATAAATGACCACTGCAGTCTGCCTAGTCTCTGTTAGATATCCCATTCTGCCCAGTCGAAATTTTATCTGTCTGAAACTACGAAACTGGTCCGTGTTTGGGCCTGTTTTCTAATTCGTTAGCACTGATAGTTTTGCAGACGTAACGACCCTTTATTTGGAAGCACATATTGCCGGTTTTGCACGGAACTGTGGGTTTCCTTTGTCTAGTTTTCTCTGATTCGACCACATTTTTAGATAATCACCCCAGGGCATCTTTCTCCAAAGAATAAGCCTTCATGAAATGTGTTCCATACATCCTGGTTGCAGTAGAACTTATTGGAGTTGCTCAGGTAAACTACTATTTTACATTTATCCTCCCTTGTAAATAGAAACAATCTCAAGAAAAAATATTGCTGGCCCTTCTTTGCTTCTCGTTAGAGCAGGATAATTTGGGAAAGGTCTGTACTTATATCATCAAATCACCATTATTCAGGTAGCGAGCTGATAATAACGGCTTTCAGAACCCTCGTAACCCGAAAGAGCTTTTTTCTATAACTCGCCTTCATTCCCTCGTGTGATACGGTGGGGACAGTTAGTTTACTTTCGTTACGATTTTCTATGCTATCAGCCAGTTAACTTCATTTCTGCACTTACCAGCCACTTTTCAGATTCACCGCTTCTCAACCATTGCCGCTCGAAGACTTGCAGAATGCGGCTTTCTGTGCGAGTCGCTGAGATTTTGGAAACTGATTAACTTGGGAGGAAAGGAGAGAAGCTAAACTTCTGTCCAGGCTTGTTTGATGTGCGCATCTATTTTTCGGTACAAATTGAGCAACTGGCGGTGCGAATAAATTCCTAGGCATTAATATTTTAAAAAGAGCGCAGTGTGGCGCAAACCCTGTGCGAGATCGCAAAAGAAGGCTCATAATTTTGCCCAAATTTTAAACCATAGTTCTGTAAACTTTGCATAACAACTTGATGGCTAGTATAGGATTTTTGGCAGCTTTGAATAATGCGTTTGACCCACTTGTGAAAATCTCGGTGGCCACAAGTAGGTTAAACGAATTATTCAAATCTGCCAAAATCTTCTACTAATTAATTGTGCCTGGTAGTCATCTGGTGGATTCTAGATTGATTGCTTAGGAAATCCTGCTTGGGCAGTCAGCTTACTGTATCTGAATTGGTGGATTCCATTGGTTGCAAGAGGCTAGGTGGGTAACTTGACCTAAGTATGCTAAAAATCACGGCTTCCGGTGGGGCCTCGCAGCTCAGTTGGCTAGAGCGGTAGCTGTACTTCAGCTTTCCCGTTGCTCAAATCCCACTGAGGCCACCGGGTTTTTCACAAATGGGTCAACCGAAATTGTTGACTTCTTTTCAACTCACTTTAGGGCATTTTCGAGATGGGATAAAAAGCAAATGCCGGAAATGTATTTGACTGCTGTTTCCAACTTATATCCACGTCACGTTCAGTCAGCCGTATATCAAAACAACAAGGGGCTTCGTGAAGCAGTGGAGGATAAGAAAAACAGCACAGGCCTAGCATTCAAAGGCAGCAATGGGCTACAGTTCTGGAGTGAAAGGACGTATTTTCAGATTTATCGTAATCAAGAAGAGAAGATAATGCGGTTAAATGTAAAAGCTGCCCTTCAAATGTAGAAGAAAGTCCACTTAGACCCTCTTAAATTTGAAAAAAGCTAAAAGACGGACTATATTTGCAGGCAAACCAAAATTATCGTTAACTGCGCGTTTAAAATCAACAAATACAGGCATCATTATGAAGAAGGCGATAACTGACGCAAGCTAGGTGGGCAGTGTTTTAGTGCAGTAAGAAGAATTTATTCGGCACAAACTGCTGAATCAGATCCTCCAAAGTTCGATCTTACCATTGGAATTGTCTGCCAAATAACTCAAGCTGGCTTAGTATACAAGATTTATGTGGGTTGATGAGCTCTGTCTCATTTACTAGAAATAAAACAATTTCAATTAAATAAGCAAGCAGATGTTAACACACCTTTTGACGATGGGACTTTTGTGACAACCACGCCAAAATCGGGCAGGTATGATAGGTCTTTTCAAGTGAGACAGAGACGCTTTATTGGCGGGCTCAGTGTGGATGACACTTAAAGTCGACGACAGGGTTTCGTTGCAAATCGCTCAGAAGCCGCCCACGATGAGGCAAGATATTATCCTGGATTTTTGTGGAAAGCTTAAATGTTGAAAATGTTTCCGGTGCCGCTGATATCTCATAGGCGAAATAAAATTACTCACAAAGAAACTGAATAGAAATATGGTAATTTCTGGCTTATTAAACATCATCAGCCATCCGTACTCAACCCTAGGAAATGCAACTACTGAGATATAAATCGGCGACCTGCTGGTTAGATGTCCGACGCGCTAAGCATGGAGCCACTGGCTCATTGTCCTTTCGGTTGCGACTAGGTATATTAACAACGTTAGAGAATCTCTCAGTGATCGCTTTACGGGACACGTTTGTCCCGTTGTGCTTTCTGGTCCACTCTATTTGACTATACGAACTGATACTTTTGCCAGTGTGCGATGGAACTCCGTGGACCTGCACGTCGGAGCAAGATCGAACTATAAATACCCTCAATAGGAAGTCCAGGCTGAAACTCCATGCTGGCATATGCGTCTTCATTTAGCCAAGAACTTCGGAAATGATATTTTCGACCTTATATTTTCCATACTCAATTTCTTGGATTGCAGTGATTAAAGCAAAATTTGACCTCCTTCTCCCGGAAGCGACCCCTAAAAATATACTTACCTCACTTGCTTGCTCTGCGACAGTGGTAGAAAAGCCAAACGTAGTCAATTTTAACGCTTGTACGCAATTTATTCATATCGACGCGTGGAAAGATGGGCAATGTTCAGTACTAAAACGATACATGGTTTGGAAGAAAATGCATGTTTTAAATTTATTTGTTAACTTTGGTTGAAATTATCGGAGATCTGTTCAGCTGCTACCGTTCTCGTGGGCATATTATCAGCGTTTGACAATGACGGTGGCATGGTGCTGGAGATTTCTTTTTTCACGGGTTGTGGTGGCAGCAGAAATTTTTCCAGCGGTATACACGTCTGTTCGGAAAAGCAGCTGTAAATCTAACAGGCAATTTTTATTTTATCACCTCCATAATTTCATGACTCTTACGAATATTGTACACGTAACCATGACAAGGCTCCTTTGATTTTTTTAATATTTAATTTTCCATACGTGGTAGCATACTTTTAATGCGGTTTACTATTTGCCAATCTTAATCTCAAATAGTCACCGCATTGGCCGTTTGTGAAATACTTTAGCATTTATATGGCCACTGTATGGGATATTTATATTGTATAATTTAAGTGAACATAACGCAGATGGCTTCAAAACGAAGATAACATCAAGGTTTTTATTTAAAATTCTTCTTCTGGCAAAGCATCTCCTTTAATGGTCAAGCAATTCCTTGCACATCAACGTATGTTTTCTATTGCCTTGCATTTATCTAAATCCGAGCTTAACCGACTTGAAGGTAGGCTTTCGGTCTACGTAAGCTTTGTAAGCAAAATGTTGATATCCGTTTTATTTTCAGAAAAAGCTGTTCCTTCAACATAAATGCTAATTAGAGTGTTATGCATTTTGGTGACCAAAACATGGTAATGACAGACCATCTTCTTTTTAACACTCCGAATTTTCAGGTTCCAGAACTTGCTTGTATTAATTTCCTTTGGCGTTCCACCCGGAGGCCCTGCAGAAAATCATATAATGACAAATATTTGTGCAAATAAGAATCAAATAACGTGATATGTGCGCACCCTTTTAGTATGGTTAATATTTCCGATCACAACTGAAAGGAGAATGGGCTCAAGAGTAAATGGTGGAGCGTTGAACCACCTAACTGTCAATAAATAAATATTTAGGGTTTGAATAACGGGTTCTCTAAACTGCAATTGGGTATGGCTGGCTGGCAACTGCTAATAATACGGAAAGGTGACGAAACTGACGGAACTCGATATACGCTCGGGAAATGACTGTTCCGGGGTACTTCTATCGTTGTATCCTATACTTATTAGCTTGGAACCTGAAATAAAAGCCACTTTGCTATATGTTTTTATTTGTAAGTTTGGGCACAGAACTGAGCAAGAATAACAAAAGTGGTTCCAATCCAAGGAGAACAGAGTGGCTATCCTTTTGCAGCAGAAGAAATTTCAGTTTTCAGGCATGAATGGCAAAGGATTGCAACTTAGTCTCCCTCGCTTTTTACTTTTAAAAAGAGATAAGACGTGGCATTAATCGGAAAAGTCCCCCCCCCACCCCAACCCATATTCAATGTTGAGACTCAGTTTGGCCAGACCAATTAGCCACTCGGGGAGCGCTCAAGCGAACACATTTTCCAAAGCAAGGGCCGGGGAACCAAGATGGCCGAGCAATCATCACGCCAACGCCCAATATGGGTGACGAAAGTTCAGCGGATTACCACCCACATGCCGGCCATCAAACAATTAGTGCACCAGAGCGCAGTCGTCATCACTGAAGGGGAGCCGTTACTTCCAGTAGGCGTGTAGTGGCCAAAGATGCCGAGGTTAGCACACATGGGTCAACAAATGACCTGAGATAAACTTCTGATGATGTTAGCGCTGAAAAAGGTTGTTAAACGCTCAGTAAATACGCAAGCATAGATATAAGAAACAAGCTGAATATTGAGAAGTATATGTTAAAGGACATGCTCTTCTGAATTCAAATATAACGTATAAAAAATATGTACAAACTATTCTTGTCAAGAACATACCTAACGTTTTAATTATGAGGTTCTTAAAGACCACGAAATTCTCATTCATAGGACATCGTATCTGTCCTAGCATGCTTGCTGCATATGAAGAATGCAATATGGATAACATCCTTTGGAAAATGTTATGAGCCCTATGTCACTGTTTGATAACGTCATATGAAAGGTATGACTTTTTCCGCATGAACGTTAAAAGACCCCAAGCAGAAGCGCGACTACCAGTTGGTTTCAAAATTATTGGGAATTTGAAAAAAAACTAAACTAAAAAAATCTTTTCTCCAAGTAAAAAATTTGTTCTGTATAGCCTATTTTTTTACTTTAAAAAAGGCATAGAAAACAAAGGAATAAAACGCTTAATAGTTAGGCTGGCAACCGAGAAATGGCTAAGTCTAAAGCTTGCGTCTTTGCGTGACTAACTGGTTTATATGGCATGATAGTCTGGTGGTATGTGTACAATTTACATTTTGTATTTTTCTTGTTCACCTGAACCTTTCTGTACGCTTGTTTGAATGGGCTAAGAAATAAACAGAGCGAACTTTGACTCGCAACTGGGCGTCTCCTGTTTTCGCTGCTGCATGTCATCAGCGCTTTCTTAATTGTACAAATCTGCCTCAAGTATTTGCAGTCAATTGCAACGATCGATCTCCATTCCTCGATCGCATTCCACCGGACGTTATCTCATTTGGAATGATGACCCTGATCATCGTCCTTGGTTCATAGGTTTTGCATCTAGTGTAGAGCTCATTACAAACCTCAACAAAACTTACTACCTAATAGGGCTTTGTTTTCGTGAGTCTGCATTCTAACAATCCTCTGTCGTTTTACCGTCCTTTTGTCGTTTTGTAGTTTACACACACATTTCCCCACTTACAGTTAGCTTTTTTTCACATTAGTTTTAAGCAGTTTTAATCCTTGTTTACGCTAAAAAAAAAAGTAGAGATCCCTTTTTCTATCTTTAGGCACCATTCCACTACTTATGACGGACACCGAGACTAAGACAGACTCTCTTGACGTTAATACCCTCTCTTTCTATCTGTCCTCATTAACGCTGAGCAAACCTCGCGAATGGTGAAGGCAGATCGAGGCCATCTTCTCGACACGCCGTATCACCAGTGAATGCACGCTTTATTCATACGTAATGCAATCACTTCCTTTCGATGTTGCCGTTGACGTTGAGGATTTCATTGATCTGATTCCTGCTGAGGAACCTTACGACGCTATAATTCAGCGTGTTACCAAGTCGGCAATCGCATGCTGCATGAACTTTTCACGCCGGTTGAACTCCGTGACCAAACGCCTTCCCAATTAATGTAATACATGCGTTCTTTACTTACTGGCCGTCATATGGATGATTTAATTTTCCGAGCGCTCTGGCTTTATAAGCTTCCCCTTCCCATGCAGCAGGTATTGGCTATGCTCGACACGTGAACCTCATTAGATAAACTAGCACTCATGCCGATCGAAGCATGGAATGGTACCCTAGTGGTCCCGCACGTTCTAGTCTTTAACATACATCTGTCTCCACTTAAAGATCCAATAATGCGGGCACTTCTGTTCATGAAGGCACTCTAAAGCGAGAACGTGACACTCCCCATGTTGAGTTGCCATCGCACCTATCGGCGGGCTGCACCATCATCTGGCCTTTAAAAAGTGCCAAATACCTTGCGCAGCAGTAATTAAGAAGACTTAAAGGACACAG
Organism: Schistocephalus solidus; assembly: GCA_017591395.1. Lineage (NCBI taxonomy): Eukaryota > Metazoa > Platyhelminthes > Cestoda > Diphyllobothriidea > Diphyllobothriidae > Schistocephalus > Schistocephalus solidus. Next base: position 145,707 of record WEDG01000683.1, on the reverse strand, counting down.
TATGTCTCTTATGCACGCAAGTCAGCACCATGTGTTCCGCCATTAACAATCTTCAGTCAACCAGACGTCAAACATATGGACGCCAACGTTCCCAATCATGGGAACGGCAGCCACAGACCCTGTGTAGGTGCCATCCTACCTACGGCATGAAAGAACGCAAGTGTAGTCCACCATATACATTCTCAAAGCCACCGCAACAATTAAACGAAAACGCCGGCCAGTAATGACGACTGATGCTGGCCAGTCGCGGCCCAGTCACCTCTTCTACATCGCCGATAATCCGACTCCGTTTCCTTGTCGAAAGCGGTGCTGAGGTAAGTGTAATCCGGCCTCATAGGTGTCACCACCTCAAGCCTTCGCAAATCTCATTACAGGCTGCTAACACCACCGCAATTCACACATACGGACAGCAGTCCCTGACTCTTGCTTTTGGTCTGAGGCAATGTTTTCAGTGGGTATTTATTCAAGCCAATGTCCAGTCACTCATTATTGGAGCTGATTTCCTGTCGCATTTTGGCCTCGCACTCGATTTGAAGCATCATAGGCTCATTGATACCTCAACCAAACCTTTTACCGTCGGTACCGTCACCTCTGAACCTTCGGTTGGCATACGCTTGACCATCTGAAGTTCGCCATTTGCTGAAATTTTGAAGGACTATCCGTCCCTCACGAAACCTTGTCAGTTTACCGAAAAAGTTCAGCACACAGTTAAGCATCACATAGTTACCACAGGACAACCCGCTCCTGCCCACCCACGTAGGCTTCATCCAGAAAAGCTACGGATAGCTAGAAATGAGTTCGAACACATGCTAAATTTGGGGATTATTCGCCCAACTTCCAGCGCATTGGCCTATCCACTGCACATGGTCCCCAAGAAATCAACCGATGTTTGGATACCATGTGGTGATTATCGCGTCTTGAACAGAGCAAGCGTCCTGATCAGTATCCCATTCCGCATATTCACGATTTTTCTCACATGTTGGCTGGAAAGACCATTTTCTCCAAGATGAATATCGTATAAGCATCGCTTTAGATTCCGGTTGCTGACGAAGACATCCCCAAGAACGCCGTCACGACGCCCTTTGGCTTGTTCAAATTTCTCTGCATGCCTTTAGGTTTGCGTAACATAGTCCAATCCTTCCAGCGCTTTATCGATGAGGTCTTGAGGGGTCTTTCGTTTACGATTGTCTATATCGACGGCATACTCGTCGCGAGCTCTTCGCCAGAGGCATCCCACTGGCGCCAAGTTTTCGATCAAGCCAGCAACATGGCTTGCAATTAAACGTCAACAAATGCCTTTTTGGCATTCCTTCTCTTGATTTTCTCAGTCATCACGTTGACTAGCATGAAATCACACCACTTTCACAGAAGGTGCAAAGCGTTTCGTCTTTTCTGGCTCCCAAGCCCTTTACACAGCTGCGACGCTTTCATTTGCCTAAACAAGTACTACCGACGTTTCATCCCAAACTGTGCGGCAATACTGGCTCCCTTGACTGATCTTCTGAAGTCGAAAGCCAAGCTGATCGAACTGTCACCGGTAGCTCACTCAGCTTATGAGGCCGCCAAGAAATCCTTCGCTGATGCGACCATGCTGCACTATCTCAACTCCGTTGCTTCTACGCAGTTGATTTTGAACACTGATGCTTCCAACAGGGGTGTTGGCGCAGTCTGGCATCAGCAGCTCAATAACCAGTTGCAGCCATCGGCTTTCTTTTGACAGAAGCTACAACCGGTGCAGACTCGCTACAGTGCTTTCTCTCACGAACTCCTCGATACATACCTGGCTGTTCGTAATTTTCACCACTTTTTAGAGGGAAGAGATTTTAGGGTTCATTCCGACCACCAAACCTCTCTTTTATGCCCTCAAGGCCAAGCCAGGTAGATACTCGCCCAGAGAAGTGCGTCCCATCGACTATATTTTCGCAGTTTACGGCTGATATCCGCTACGTCCGAGGCAGTGAAAATGTCGACGATGATGCATTTTCCAGACTGGACATCAACACCCTCTCATCCACATTGACCTTGCGAAGCTTTCAGACCTCAACTAGAGGACGAGTCCATTGCTGACCTGCGTACATCTACTACTCTGCAGCTTTGAGATGCACCACTCCGGCATCACCAGATACGATTTTATGCGACTGGTCTACAGGAACTCCCCGACCTGTTGTTCCACTATCCTACCGTAAGGCAGCCTTCGGTCATTTTCACTCTCTGTCGCTCCCCGGCATCCGCACCGGTTGCAAACTAATTGCTGCTCGCTTTGTCTGGCCAAAGATGAACTCCAACATTGCTCGGTGGACTAGGTAATGTTTAGCAGGCCACAAAAACAAATTGCATCGCCATACCTTTTCCCACCAAGCACATTTTCCGCTCCGGACGTTCGATTCCATCACGTCCACTTAGACTTAGCTGGGCCCACATATTTTCACAGCAGTCGACCGTTTCAAGCGATGGCCAATTGCACTTCCGAAATCGAATACCTCGGCAACAAAATATCGCCATGGTCTTCCTGAATCACTGGATTGCCAATTTTGGTGTGCCAACCAACATTACCACTGACCGCCGAAGCCAAGTTTGCTAAACTGCTCGGGTGCGTGAACATCACGAACCCTGGCATATCATTCTGCTTCCAATGGCCTCGCGGAATGCCGCACCGTAAACACAAGACTGCCCTGATGTCTCACTCAGACACAACTGTGTGGAGTGACAACCTACCCTTAGTACTTTTGTGTATTCGATCAGCTGTCAAGGAGGACATTCAATGCACTATTGTCTAACTTGTATACGGTATACCTCTCCGCCTGCCCGGCGAACTTGTGCTGTCCTCCACTGTAAACACCAACATGTCGAATACCTTCGTCCAACAATTGAAACAGGGCATGACTCAACTGAGTTCAACTCCCACTTGCCTGACATTCAAACGCGTGTTTGTGCAAGACGACCTTAAATTGGCTCCATTCGTCTTCGTTAGGCGCAACGCATTTCGCAAGCCTCTTTGTTCTCCTTATGATGGCCCATTTAAGGTGCTTCAATGGATGGACAAGTACTACGTTATTCAGAAGGCTGAAAAGACTGACACGGTCTCTATCGACATCCAGCACCCGTTGTTCTATCCAATACCCCGCACCATAACCACCCAATCCATCCATTTCGGTCCATTCCACGCAACCGCCACCCCACCCACCCATTTTGCTACTCCTTTCACCACCACGCAGCTCCTTTCGTTCTGGTAGGCACATCCATTTTCCTGACAGGCTAAATGACTTAATGACTTTAGCCAGCCTACCTTGAGTGCATCCAGCACCCATTGTTCTATCCAATCACCCCGCACCAATACCACCCAATCCATCCATTTCGGTCCCTTCCACGCAACCGCCACCCCACCCACCCATTTTGCTACTCCTTTTCACCACCACGCAGTTCCTTTCGTTCTGGTAGACACATCCATTTTCCTGACAGGCTTAATGACTTTTTAATGTAATTTTTTGCCTTTTATATCGAGCGTTTTATGTACATCAAACGCTCTGGTGGGGAAATTGTGTAAGAATTTGTACAAGTTACATTATTGTATTTTTCTTGTTCATATGAAACTTTCTGTACGCTTGTTTGAATGGGCTAAGAAAAACACACAGCGAACTTTGACTCGCAACTGGGCGTCTCCTGTTTTCGCTGCTGCATGTCATCAGCGCTTTCTTAATTGTACCAATCTGCCTCAAGTATTTCCAGTCAATTTCAACGATCGATCTCCATTCCTCGATCGCATTCCACCGGACGTTATCTCATTTGGAATGCTGACCCTTATCTGCGTCCTTGGTTCATAGATTTTTGCATCTAGCGTAGAGCTCATTACAAACCTCAACAAAACTTACTACCTAAGAGGGCTATGTTTTCGTGAGTCTGCATTCTAACAATCCATTGTCATTTTTACCGTCCTTTTGTCGTTTTGTAGTTTGGGCACACATTTCCCCACTTACCATTACTTTTTTTACACATTAGTTTTTCGTAGTTCTAATCCTTGTTTTCCCTACAAGTCAATAACTCAAGCCCACTTAAAGAATACCTTCTTTGCGAGCGTGCATTTTAGAATTTAATTTAAGTTTCATGGCATCGGCCGGCTAGCGAAAAGTTCACTAATTTCGCTACGTCGAATAAGCAACTTATCCCAGACAACTCCTTTTCCGGTACGCCTATCAGACTAATCAATTTAAAATGAATATATCAAGTTTGGAAGGGTAGACCGCGTTTGATATTTTGCAGGAGTTTATAAAGTTTCCCGCAATCTAGATGGACATTTAACATTTTGCATGGGATAAGGTATAAACACTGAACTTCAGAATGCCGACATAACTATCAGTTTAGGCTAGAGTCTGAGGTTATCAGAGCCTTCGAAATGCTTTAGACATAGTGGAGATGAAGTATCAAGAATTATTTCCTGTAGACAAAACTCGTCCCATCGAAGGCGAGGCCTGCCCAATGAGACGATCATGAAAGGTAGTTTGTGAATGTCTTAAGTCTGTTTAACCAATTGGAAGAACATCGAAACTTACTTGATGAAATTGAGCCAGACATCGATGCATTAACAGAAATCTGACGTACTGTAGATATCGCAGAATATCCGGAATATACCGCAGGGATCATCAACGCTTCAAAAGCGATAGACTAGACAGAAGGATTTATAGTTTATCTCGCCTTGAAGCTAAACACGCTCGCTTACGTACAGTATCAATCAAAGAAAATGGAAATGTCAAACAGCGTTATTTCCATCAACTACACTTGCCTACTAACTTTATCGATGGTATACCATTAGCTAAACCAGACACCTTACCATGCAATGTTTCTTATATCTGAACTGCACAAAGCTTTCTTTGGGGATTGTATTGCTCCTGGTATAGATTGGTAAACATAGACCGCACAAAATCACCAGATAACTTTAAGCATAAAATCACTACAATGGGTACTGCGCAAGCCTCTTTGTCAGAAAGATACTCTCGGAACATGGACTAGGAAAGGACACCAATTAAATAGTCTTGGTCGTCTTTGTACTCGAGAGAAGGAGAACGTGTTTGAGCTACACAAAAAAAATCACCGAAAGGGTCAAGAGATCATAGTGTGCTGCACCTCAATTGTTGTAGGTTTTCCAAACTAAATCTGCCTGATAAGAGAGAGAGAAATATTTGGAAAGGAAAGCACCTACGTCTGAAAAAAACAATTCTCAGAGGTGCCGCGGAAAACGGAATTTTCCGGTACGATAAATGCCCAGTGGAAAACTTCCAGATCATTGTTGTGTAGGATTGTTAACCGCAACTGTACTATCAGAACAAAGACAAACAATAACCGTCTGAAAAGGATAGATACTCAACTTCAAGCCGATTTTTGAAAAAAATAAATCCGTTTTGACAATGCTGGAGGCTATGCGGTACTGGAGAGCCTTTACGAGAATGTAAGGAACAAAGAAATATTGTTAAATGTCAGGCTCCAAGGCATGGAAAGTCATTCGAACGGAACATATTGCACAATTCACTGGAACACCCCAAAATATTATATTGCAAACAAACTCTCCACCTATATATTCGTTTGAAGAACTGCATTCTTCTTCTACACTAGTAGGGACCAAACTACACTTATTGAAAACCGCCACATCGCCAGGTCCGCAAAAACTGCCCGTACGTGTTCATTGAGATGTTTCCAATTCAATGTGCAAACCAGTAGCAGTGATATTTCCGGAGTATTTCGAAGAATTCGAACTCTTGGAAGAATGGAAGCGTGTTCTCATCACAAATTGGCGCTGATACTTATGTCAAGTCAACTTAAGATTCATTTAGAGCAAAATAATGGAAGCATTGTAAAGAGAAATTTACTGCCGTTTCTGGAAGAAAGCAATATATTGTGCAGGGCCCAACATGGCTTTCCTGAGGACGCTCTTGTCTCACAAGTATTCTTTATTCGCTTGACAAAATGGATAAAGTTAGCAGGCAGACTTAATCTTATAGATGCTTTATTCTTTGACTTCAGGGAGGTCTTCGAAAGGGTACCAAGTCCTCTTCTCTCACAAAACGTTTGCGAATAGAAATTTGATGCAGACTGTTCCTGGCAATAATATCTCAGATGGGGTAAAAATTGAAAGTGTTCCCATATTGTTCCGTTTTGGGAATTTTATTCTGCCTAATTAAGGTAAAATGACTGCATTAAAGTGTTGGATTGTGAAGCTTTCATGTTCGCTAACGATATAAACTAGGGAATGAAGTCCACTGTCCTGATGCGGGGTTGCAAGCGAACTTCGAAAAACTGAGTGCTTGGTCAACCAGGTGCTTTTTAGAGTTAAATGTATCCAAATTTGAGACCCTATGCGTTAGCGTCGGTTGAAACGATTACCAGTATTTTAGTAACGTCTCAGCATTAAAAAGGTGAAAACGCAAAAAACTATGGGGATGTGGACAAACGTGAAGTAAACGCTATCATAACTCTGTAATAAGGCAGTTTAGAAGGCAAGTATTGTGTTGCACTTAATCATCCTGCCATCTTTGGATAAACAGCTTTGGCATCTTCGTGAGACCCCATTCGAATTACGGACACTGATGATTAGGAAGACTATTCACCATCTCGATCAGGTGCAACAGACGGAACCGAAGATGGTCGACCGTCTTCAGGATTGACTTCTCCAGAATATGTTGAAAAAGCTTGAATGATAACCCCAGTCTTGCAGGCACTTTAGTTGTAGCCTGCTCGAGGAATTCCGGATTATTCTTGACGAGGATTGCGCAATGTGACCGGAGGATTTCTTTGGGTTTGCCCAATTAACTCAACTGCGAGTTCATAGGTACAAATTCACAGGCTAGCGCGCGCAACTAGATCGCAACTGGATCGATCATGGAACTCGCAATCAAGCCAGACTGTAACGGAGGAAATCCTTGTTTTATTTTGAAGGATTCTTTGATGTCATTACGTTTGACAAAAAGCGTCCTTCACAACACGAAAACTTACAGCCAGCCTTGCAAAACCTGTCGTACTCTACGCTCCTTTCTGCATTGCCTCGCAATGCATAGCAGCAACTCATGTTAACTTATGTTGCCTTTTGACTTAAACACATTTAAACTGATTGCAATTTCTACTAACCGTGAATAGGTGAACGGAAATGTATATTAATAGGGTCATAACATACACTGCTCATAACCCTTCAACTATTCATGCATGCATATACGTTTCTCATAAAGAAGAAGCACAGACACCCTGCTAGCACGTAACCTGTGGATAGCCGCGGCTTTGGTCAAATTCAGTGCGCAGTTCGCATTTTATTTTTGAAACAACTGGTTAAAACTTCAGCACGTATTCGCAGTACGTATGGCCTGGTTACGGTTATTGCGCAGAGCAGCCTGTTGAAACTGTCATACAAGCAAAATACTTTGCGTTCTCTAAATTCAAACCAATGGCATGCGTTACATCACCTGTTTAAAGCCTTGTAGTAGGTTCCCCGTTTTGAAACGAGGTGGTCGACACAGGAATGCTTTCACTCGATACCCGTTGAGGTCTGCTCCGGTAGAATTGGAACGGCAATCCCCTTCGTGGACGTGCGCCTCTCGACCGACCGCCAAATTGATGCACTTTATTCTCCATATATTACGTGAGGAATACAAGCTTTTCTCTACTGGTGTCTGATTTCTCTTTCTACTTGGGTCTATTTTTGAAGGTCGTAGTTGCTTGATTATGTCCTTGACTAAATTTGACGCGAAAGTATTGCCACCCGAATTGCGAAAGTAAACATTACTTCCCATTAACCGTTTTCAATATCGATACAGTATGATATCTCAAAATCAGACGGCACATTAATTTGGAAAAGGGATTGGTTCATGGAAAGGAACTAGAGACTAAGGTTAACACTGTGAACTCCATCCAGTGATACAGTAGCACACTTTCTCACTATAAATCGACTAATATGCGTGAATTTAGCACGTTGTGGTTTGGAAGGCTGTCGACTGACGGCAGAACAAGATCCTTTCACTACGAAGAAGCAGGTGGTATCGAAGTGACTGTAATGGCACTCCGATTCAGCTAGGACCAAAGCTGGTCGCTTCTCTTCTATGTGAAATTCTGGTTCATCACGCGTTAAGCAGACTCGTTTTGCAAGCGTAAATGTCCTGTTTAGCATTTAGAGACTGTGCCCGATTCTACCTCCGGTCGCGCTGGGACTTTCTTGTCCCCGCGACTAGAGGGGAAAGATGCTGCGCAATTTTAGAAGAAGAAGACGAAAAAGAAGAAGAAGAAGAAGAAGAAGAAGAAGAAGAAGAAGAGGCGATCACTGAAACATGGTGTTTATTGGTCTGACGTTTTGGATTCTCTCTCGTAACCATAATCAGTGCGAGTAGCAGGAAGGGAAAATAGAGGGTGATATGATCGTAAAAGCGGGCACTTCCGTACGCGAGGATCATCTCGGAAGCTATCAGCCACCTTCTTACTCGCTTTGGAGTTGGGCCAGAGGCAACCATCAGGCGCCGAGTCATGAGGCCGAAAGACCCACTGCCATGGCGGGAAATGTTTGACGTCATTCACCAGATCTGGAGCAGTATTGAAAAAAGCAACTATGTCAGAAAAACCGGGAGATTACTCCGGACGCGAATGACCGAGCACGCAGGTGCTGTGGGGAGGAAAGACGCTGGCTCTCTGGTTGCATCTCACTCGGTGGGACCCGATCATATTTTCAAGTTTGCTGAGGCCAAAATCTTCGCAAGAGAGAGAGAAAGAGAGAGACTGAGCTACGCTTTATTTTGAAAGTAAAATTACAAAAGTTTCAGTAAAAAAATATCTTCCTTCACCGGGAATAAGGTTGGGCACACAAACCACACAACTAAGGAAGATCACACATGAATGGCCGAAGAATGCATATATTGACATTATGATGAATCGTCCTTGAATGTACCTCAAAATATCGATCAAATTGGACTTCTTCCAGAACGGTGCCAGCGTCGTGCGCTGATGACGTCATTTTTGTTGTTCGAATAAGCGAACAGGGTTAAAATTCGGTATATAATGGGTGTGATAGGCCAAACGACGTGCAAACTGAGAGCAGAAAAGATGGCGGCTCAATTTCAAAAGTCCGCTTGGAGGTGATAACCACGTGAGCCGCGAGCTGTTTGAGTCATGGTTCTCAGGCCAACAGTCTATCCAACAGCGTAATGAACTCGCGGTCCCCTATTCCGTATTGAGGCATTGCCTGAACAGGGAAATAGGTCACGTGGGGAGGGCGTGTGTGACCAACACCTCCAATGACAGTGAGCCAAACAGCCGGGTCATTATCACGCCCACATCCAAAATGGGTGACGCAAATCACGCCATTAATGACGCGGATGGCCAAGCTATTAGCGCATCAATTACGACTCCGAACGGTGCTCGCGAAAGCTACTAATTGAAGTACGCATGTGATCTCATGGCCATTTCATCCTTTAAATGCTGCTCACCTTGTGCATCTTTCACCCTTGTCTGCAAATATCTCTAATGATGGATTCGATAGAGAATCCGAAATGTCAGGCTAATCAACACCATGTTACAGTGATCACCTGCTGCGCAAGTTTATTATCACTAAACTAATTCCTACTCAAGTGATTGGCCTGCGCCCATCTTTATTTAGGGCATATGGCCGACTTCATCGTACACGACGTTGAATTATCAGGTAAACTATTTGTATGTGTGGGTTCAAACTTAAAATGTCAAGTAAGTTAATGGAATGCAACTTTTTTTAGTAGGCAGAGAAACATGTGCACACCCGACAGTCATACTGCTGTACTCAAACAAGGACCAAACGAGGATCCGTTTTAAGTAATATTAGACTTGCGTTGCAGCTACCTCACTCTCTTTTTCCTCATCAAACTGGGACCGGTGTTGCGACAGGTAAGAAGATCGGAGGCAGGTGGCCACCGTCGCTTGAGCCTGTGCGTGGGTGACCACCACAACTGCCCCATGTTCAGGATTTGTTACGAGAGGGCAATGCGACTAAGGCCTGCCAAGCGTTGTTGATCCAGTGCATCTACTACACGGCCAATTTTAATGGGCAGATGCATGCAACGGGAGGACACTTGAATTGACGATGAAGGAGGAAGTACAACTATAAATAAATGATATTTTCTAAAGAGAAATACTGACTGCTGTTAGTACTTGCGCACGCATGCACACTACCACATTTCTCCTTCCTCATTCTGACGCTGCCAAAAATCTAGTGGTTGTAGTGACTGCAAACTGGCATGAAATAAGATGAAAGCAGGGCGTACAAGGAAGCAAAGCTTAAAAATGCTTTGTATTCAGAATATCGTTGATAACATTTTCCATTGCCTGTTCACTACATGACACGACAGTTTGAACGTCATGGTCCGACGAGGTCCACCGTGTGCTCCACAGGAGGGAGCTACAGGGACGGTGACTTGCGCGTGTTTTTGTTTAAAGTGATAGTAGATATGCGCTGCATCTACCGCACTCTCTCCTCCTCCCCCACCTGAACCCGGTGTCATAACAGAGTCAAGAAGACCGGAGATGGGAGAGGGCGCAGGTTGCTGGCGCTAGGTCCACCGTGTGCTCCACAGGAGGGAGCTACAGGGACGGTGACTTGCGCGTGTTTTTGTTTAAAGTGATAGTTGATATGCGCTGCATCTACCGCACTCTCTCCTCCCCCACCTGAACCCGGTGTCATAACAGAGTCAAGAAGACCGGAGATGGGAGAGGGCGCAGGTTGCTGGCGTAGGTCCACCATGTGCTCCACAGGAGGGAGCTACAGGGACGGTGACTTGCGCGTGTTTTTGTTTAAAGTGATAGTAGATATGCGCTGCATCTACCGCACTCCCTCCTCCTCCCCCACCTGAACCCGGTGTCATAACAGAGTCAAGAAGACCGGAGATGGGAGAGGGCGCAGGTTGCTGGCGCTAGGTCCACCGTGTGCTCCACAGGAGGGAGCTACAGGGACGGTGACTTGCGCGTGTTTTTGTTTAAAGTGATAGTAGATATGCGCTGCATCTACCGCACTCTCTCCTCCTCCCCCACCTGAACCCGGTGTCATAACAGAGTCAAGAAGACCGGAGATGGGAGAGGGCGCAGGTTGCTGGCGTGATCTCCACCATGTGCTCCACAGGAGGGAGCTACAGGGACGGTGACTTGCGCGTGTTTTTGTTTAAAGTGATAGTAGATATGCGCTGCATCTACCGCACTCTCTCCTCCTCCCCACCTGAACCCGGTGTCATAACAGAGTCAAGAAGACCGAAGATGGGAGAGGGCGCAGGTTGCTGGCGCTAGGTCCACCGTGTGCTCCACAGGAGGGAGCTACAGGGACGGTGACTTGCGCGTGTTTTTGCTTAAAGTGATAGCAGATATGCGCTGCATCTACCGCACTCTCTCCTCCTCCCCCACCTGAACCCGGTGTCATAACAGAGTCAAGAAGACCGGAGATGGGAGAGGGCGCAGGTTGCTGGCGTGAGCTCCACCGTGTGCTCCACAGGAGGGAGCTACAGGGACGGTGACTTGCGCGTGTTTTTGTTTAAATTGATAGTAGATATGCGCTGCATCTACCGCACTCTCCTCCTCCCCCACCTGAACCCGGTGTCATAACAGAGTCAAGAAGACCGGCGATGGGAGAGGGCGCAGGTTGCTGGCGCGAGGTCCACCGTGTGCTCCACAGGAGGGAGCTACAGGGACGGTGACTTGCGCGTGTTTTTTTGTTTAAAGTGATAGTAGATATGCGCTGCATCTACCGCACTCTCTCCTCCTCCCCCACCTGAACCCGGTGTCATAACAGAGTCAAGAAGACCGGCGATGGGATAGGGCGCAGGTTGCTGGCGCTAGGTCCACCGTGTGCTCCACAGGAGGGAGCTACAGGGACGGTGACTTGCGCGTGTTTTTGCTTAAAGTGATAGTAGATATGCGCTGCATCTACCGCACTCTCTCCTCCTCCCCCACCTGAACCCGGTGTCATAACAGAGTCAAGAAGACCGAAGATGGGAGAGGGCGCAGGTTGCTGGCGCTAGGTCCACCGTGTGCTCCACAGGAGGGAGCTACAGGGACGGTGACTTGCGCGTGTTTTTGTTTAAAGTGATAGTAGATATGCGCTGCATCTACCGCACTCTCTCCTCCTCCCCCACCTGAACCCGGTGTCATAACAGAGTCAAGAAGACCGGCGATGGGATAGGGCGCAGGTTGCTGGCGCGAGGTCCACCGTGTGCTCCACAGGAGGGAGCTACAGGGACGGTGACTTGCGCGTGTTTTTGTTTAAAGTGATAGTAGATATGCGCTGCATCTACCGCACTCTCTTCTCCTCCCCCACCTGAACCCGGTGTCATAACAGAGTCAAGAAGACCGGCGATGGAATAGGGCGCAGGTTGCTGGCGTGAGCTCCACCATGTGCTCCACAGGAGGGAGCTACAGGGACGGTGACTTGCGCGTGTTTTTGTTTAAAGTGATAGTAGATATGCGCTGCATCTACCGCACTCTCTCCTCCTCCCCACCTGAACCCGGTGTCATAACAGAGTCAAGAAGACCGGAGATGGGAGAGGGCGCAGGTTGCTGGCGCTAGGTCCACCGTGTGCTCCACAGGAGGGAGCTACAGGGACGGTGACTTGCGCGTGTTTTTTGTTAAAGTGATAGTAGATATGCGCTGCATCTACCGCACTCTCTCCTCCTCCCCCACCTGAACCCGGTGTCATAACAGAGTCAAGAAGACCGGCGATGGGAGAGGGCGCAGGTTGCTGGCGCTAGGTCCACCGTGTGCTCCACAGGAGGGAGCTACAGGGACGGTGACTTGCGCGTGTTTTTGCTTAAAGTGATAGCAGATATGCGCTGCATCTACCGCACTCTCTCCTCCTCCCCCACCTGAACCCGGTGTCATAACAGAGTCAAGAAGACCGAAGATGGGAGAGGGCGCAGGTTGCTGGCGCTAGGTCCACCGTGTGCTCCACAGGAGGGAGCTACAGGGACGGTGACTTGCGCGTGTTTTTGCTTAAAGTGATAGTAGATATGCGCTGCATCTACCGCACTCTCTCCTCCCCCACCTGAACCCGGTGTCATAACAGAGTCAAGAAGACCGGAGATGGGAGAGGGCGCAGGTTGCTGGCGCTAGGTCCACCGTGTGCTCCACAGGAGGGAGCTACAGGGACGGTGACTTGCGCGTGTTTTTGCTTAAAGTGATAGTAGATATGCGCTGCATCTACCGCACTCTCTCCTCCCCCACCTGAACCCGGTGTCATAACAGAGTCAAGAAGACCGGAGATGGGAGAGGGCGCAGGTTGCTGGCGCTAGGTCCACCGTGTGCTCCACAGGAGGGAGCTACAGGGACGGTGACTTGCGCGTGTTTTTGTTTAAAGTGATAGTAGATATGCGCTGCATCTACCGCACTCTCTCCTCCTCCCCCACCTGAACCCGGTGTCATAACAGAGTCAAGAAGACCGGCGATGGAATTAGGGCGCAGGTTGCTGGCGCTAGGTCCACCGTGTGCTCCACAGGAGGGAGCTACAGGGACGGTGACTTGCGCGTGTTTTTGCTTAAAGTGATAGTAGATATGCGCTGCATCTACCGCACTCTCTCCTCCTCCCCACCTGAACCCGGTGTCATAACAGTGTCAAGAAGACCGGCGATGGGATGGGCGCAGGTTGCTGGCGCTAGGTCCACCGTGTGCTCCACAGGAGGGAGCTACAGGGACGGTGACTTGCGCGTGTTTTTGCTTAAAGTGATAGTAGATATGCGCTGCATCTACCGCACTCTCTCCTCCTCCCCCACCTGAACCCGGTGTCATAACAGAGTCAAGAAGACCGGCGATGGGATAGGGCGCAGGTTGCTGGCGCTAGGTCCACCGTGTGCTCCACAGGAGGGAGCTACAGGGACGGTGACTTGCGCGTGTTTTTGCTTAAAGTGATAGAAGATATGCGCTGCATCTACCGCACTCTCTCCTCCCCCCCACCCGAACCCGGTGTCATAACAGAGTCAAGAAGACCGGCGATGGAACGGGCGCAGGTTGCTGGCGCTAGGTCCACCGTGTGCTCCACAGGAGGGAGCTACAGGGACGGTGACTTGCGCGTGTTTTTTTGTTTAAAGTGATAGTAGATATGCGCTGCATCTACCGCACTCTCTCCTCCCCCACCTGAACCCGGTGTCATAACAGAGTCAAGAAGACCGGAGATGGGAGAGGGCGCAGGTTGCTGGCGCTAGGTCCACCGTGTGCTCCACAGGAGGGAGCTACAGGGACGGTGACTTGCGCGTGTTTTTGTTTAAAGTGATAGTAGATATGCGCTGCATCTACCGCACTCTCTCCTCCCCCACCTGAACCCGGTGTCATAACAGAGTCAAGAAGACCGGAGATGGGAGAGGGCGCAGGTTGCTGGCGCTAGGTCCACCGTGTGCTCCACAGGAGGGAGCTACAGGGACGGTGACTTGCGCGTGTTTTTTTTTTAAAGTGATAGTAGATATGCGCTGCATCTACCGCACTCTCTCCTCCTCCCCCACCTGAACCCGGTGTCATAACAGAGTCAAGAAGACCGGAGATGGGAGAGGGCGCAGGTTGCTGGCGCTAGGTCCACCGTGTGCTCCACAGGAGGGAGCTACAGGGACGGTGACTTGCGCGTGTTTTTGCTTAAAGTGATAGAAGATATGCGCTGCATCTAACGCACTCTCTCCTCCTCCCCACCTGAACCCGGTGTCATAACAGAGTCAAGAAGACCGGAGATGGGAGAGGGCGCAGGTTGCTGGTGCTATGTCCACCGTGTGCTCCACAGGAGGGAGCTACAGGGACGGTGACTTGCGCGTGTTTTTTTGTTTAAAGTGATAGTAGATATGCGCTGCATCTACCGCACTCTCCTCCTCCCCCACCTGAACCCGGTGTCATAACAGAGTCAAGAAGACCGGCGATGGGAGAGGGCGCAGGTTGCTGGCGCTAGGTCCACCGTGTGCTCCACAGGAGGGAGCTACAGGGACGGTGACTTGCGCGTGTTTTTTTGTTTAAAGTGATAGTAGATATGCGCTGCATCTACCGCACTCTCTCCTCCCCCACCTGAACCCGGTGTCATAACAGAGTCAAGAAGACCGGAGATGGGAGAGGGCGCAGGTTGCTGGCGCTAGGTCCACCGTGTGCTCCACAGGAGGGAGCTACAGGGACGGTGACTTGCGCGTGTTTTTGTTTAAAGTGATAGTAGATATGCGCTGCATCTACCGCACTCTCTCCTCCCCCACCTGAACCCGGTGTCATAACAGAGTCAAGAAGACCGGAGATGGGAGAGGGCGCAGGTTGCTGGCGCTGAGGTCCACCGTGTGCTCCACAGGAGGGAGCTACAGGGACGGTGACTTGCGCGTGTTTTTTTGTTTAAAGTGATAGTAGATATGCGCTGCATCTACCGCACTCTCTCCTCCTCCCCCACCTGAACCCGGTGTCATAACAGAGTCAAGAAGACCGGAGATGGGAGAGGGCGCAGGTTGCTGGCGCTAGGTCCACCGTGTGCTCCACAGGAGGGAGCTACAGGGACGGTGACTTGCGCGTGTTTTTGTTTAAAGTGATAGTAGATATGCGCTGCATCTACCGCACTCTCTCCTCCTCCCCCACCTGAACCCGGTGTCATAACAGAGTCAAGAAGACCGGAGATGGGAGAGGGCGCAGGTTGCTGGCGCTAGGTCCACCGTGTGCTCCACAGGAGGGAGCTACAGGGACGGTGACTTGCGCGTGTTTTTGTTTAAAGTAATAGTAGATATGCGCTGCATCTACCGCACTCTCTCCTCCTCCCCACCTGAACCCGGTGTCATAACAGAGTCAAGAAGACCGGAGATGGGAGAGGGCGCAGGTTGCTGGCGCTAGGTCCACCGTGTGCTCCACAGGAGGGAGCTACAGGGACGGTGACTTGCGCGTGTTTTTGTTTAAAGTGATAGTAGATATGCGCTGCATCTACCGCACTCTCTCCTCCCCCACCTGAACCCGGTGTCATAACAGAGTCAAGAAGACCGGAGATGGGAGAGGGCGCAGGTTGCTGGCGCTAGGTCCACCGTGTGCTCCACAGGAGGGAGCTACAGGGACGGTGACTTGCGCGTGTTTTTTTGTTTAAAGTGATAGTAGATATGCGCTGCATCTACCGCACTCTCCTCCTCCCCCACCTGAACCCGGTGTCATAACAGAGTCAAGAAGACCGGAGATGGGAGAGGGCGCAGGTTGCTGGCGCAGAGGTCCACCGTGTGCTCCACAGGAGGGAGCTACAGGGACGGTGACTTGCGCGTGTTTTTGTTTAAAGTGATAGTAGATATGCGCTGCATCTACCGCACTCTCTCCTCCTCCCCACCTGAACCCGGTGTCATAACAGTGTCAAGAAGACCGGCGATGGAATGGGCGCAGGTTGCTGGCGCTAGGTCCACCGTGTGCTCCACAGGAGGGAGCTACAGGGACGGTGACTTGCGCGTGTTTTTGCTTAAAGTGATAGTAGATATGCGCTGCATCTACCGCACTCTCTCCTCCCCACCTGAACCC